>BPLR01009552.1:0-21621 GCA_021605095.1 Caerostris extrusa | reverse complement strand
TTATCTCCTTAAGGCTCTATAGTGATGAGATCCAGGACCTATGGCTTAAAGTGAATTCCAAACCACTACAAACATCGATAGCACCGCTTTGAGACTCAAACTCGAAATCTGTGGCGCAAATGCCAGACACTCACGTCATTCAGGCCCCCATTTTAAATTGCTAACTTGAAGCCCTTAAGTATGAATTTAGTCCACTATTTTGTCAAATTTTGAAAATGAATTACTGTAGTTAGCAGCCAGAATCTATATAATTTAATTAGAAAGCAACAAACGAAAATATATTATTTTCAAGGTCAAGACAAGTTCTGTAAATCTTTAATTGTAAAATAAAATCGACTAGACTTCAAATTTGTATGAACAGGACATAACTGTAACACGAGTGGGGTTTTTGAAAAAATACTTCAAATAAAGTACTATTTCTCCTACGAAAACTTATTAAAACGAGATAATTTCACAAACACTTTATTGCTTAACAGCATGTTGCTGGCAGCATATAATGTTTATGACATTCATAGCAATGAATGTTAATGAAATGTGAATGAATGACACAATAACATAATTAATGTTTCCAGACAAAACGAGGTCTTACATTTCCTTATAATTCAAAATACATTTCTCACTGAGATTTAACCAAAATGTTCTATGATAAAATGGAATAAATTTATGTTGTAATATCGATGATTGAATAAGTTTAATAAATATTTCAATTGGAAATTAAATACGAAACATTCAATTGGGAATTAGTACTGAAACATTCAATCAAAAATTCAATTCTAACCAAAAAATAATTAGGAAATAAATTTATAAAGATAAACTGAAAAGATAAATTTCAAATAGTGAATTTAGATCCCTCAAAATATTTAAAAGCAGTAATAAATAGTAATAAATTAACTTTGGCTTTCTAAATGCAATCTGCATTAAATTATGCGTACATCTATCTCAATCGCCCATACCTAGACAGAAACAACGGTTTAAATTGGATTCCGATCCACTACAAACATCCATGCTTCACGGGGCTCAAGGCAGAAACGTAGGGCATCAGGCTAGAAGTGCTAATTACGCGGCCATGGGCTAAAATACTAACTCCAACTATTTCCCAATCTTACGGTTTTTAAATTTTAAATTTTTTTAATTTATTTTTAAGTCCACTTCAAGTTTCCATTTCATATGTATTTATGATTACAAATGAATGTCATTATTTGATATAAAATATAAAGTTACACAAAACTATGATGACATGTCGTAACAATGTAGCTCAAACTCAATTTTAAAAATTTTCCAAAAAACGAAAGCGGTAACATGAAACCGATAATTCCGATAAACAGCTCTTGATAGTGCATCGGCTGAACATACTTCTCTTCAGCACATCTGTGCGCGAAAACTTCATTAAACAGGCTATGACCTTCACATCTCAGTATTTCTGCGGAAGCTAATTAATGTTAAGACAACAGCAATCCAGGAAAATAGCAACTAAAGAAGTTTGATAAATGCCTCTCTTACGTCAAACTTTGACCACTCTGATGGGTTACCATAGTTACAGAATCCAACCAACCCCGATGTTTTTCGCTAGCCGCCTCAAATAAATTGACTGGCCTCTGTCCTGGAATACTTTACTCACAATTGTGGATTAAAGATTGGACTTTTGCTTGGGATTTATCTATTACAGGCGGCTTTTTTGGCCAAGAAGAATATTATTGTTTGGAAGAAAAACTTAGGGGTTGTGGTCCCTAGTTTTTAAGTGGTGAGAATTTATTGAAACTATATTAAATGTATTTCAGATGGTGTATTAATAGCTAAGTTGGTATTATGAGATTCACTAGAAGATTTGTTCAATTTTATTTTTGCTGATCGTCCTCTGTAAATGAACAGCAAATACACAGCTTGTAGATTATAGACTGAAATTTGTTTTGAATTTGCCTATTACGAACGGCTTTTGACCAAGAAGGAAAACTGTTTGCAAGAAACTTAAGTAATGATCTTAGTTTTTAAGTGGTGAGAATTTATTGAAGCTAAGTTAAATGTATTTCATATGGTGTATTAATAGCCGGAGCTGGTATTATTAGATTTACTAAAAAGATTTGTTCAAGTTTATTTTTGTAAATTCGTGCAGTTTATCATGCTTCCTGAATTAATCAACTTCTATATTTTTTTTTTGCTAATCTTCCTCAGTAATTGAAGGAAGTACATACAATTTTGAAAAGTGCATACACAGCTTGTAGATTATGGATTAAAATTTTGCTTGGATTTATCGATTATAAACAATTTTTTTTTAAAAAAAAAAGAAGAAAAACTGTTTTCAAGAATCGAAAATGTTAGAAGGTTGTTCTTACTTAGGATGTTAAGAATTCGATTAAAGTTTCGAATAATTTTCTGAAATGTTAATAACTAAAGCCTGATGTGTAAGAATAGAAGATTTTATCTAACTATATTTCTGTTCATTCATAGTTTACCATTTTGAGGGAATCAACTAGACTTAATGTTTTCAGTGACTCAAACAAAATGACAGGCTTTTTTTTTCTGGAGTACTATCTTAAATCAAATGTTGGACTTTTCAGAGGTTTATATATTACAAGCAGCTTTTACAAAGAAGGAAGCCTCTTTACAAGAATCTCAATTGTTTGAAGGTTTTTTCAGTTAGTACTGAGAATTTATTATATGGTTTTATTTCAAAATTAAAACATACTTGCTTAAAAGAGATGACAATAGAAGCTGATATTATAAGGGTAAAGAAATATTATTAAACTTTATTGTTTTGAAATTATAATTTTATGCTTCGTATGTGAAATTTTCTTAAATGTGTTATACTGATTATTCTTCAATTTTTAAGACGAAAAATCCACTGAAATGATGAAAAAAATATTTGATGTCATTTTGTTGATCTATACATTGTCTTGTCTACTTGGAAGTAACAATATTTTCAAATTTTTTTTTTTTTTTTTTTTTTTGTATAGATGACATAATTATATTTTTTTACATAGTGCTGACGTAAGGCTATTTTTTAATTATTATAATTATGATTATAAAAAAATTATTCAACAACTAACTTTATAACAATAATTTGAATTTTAACATTTTGATTCAAAAATTGAAGATACACATATGTCTGTCTCTTTGAAGAAGTTGGATTACATTTATGTAAATGAATTTTTGTAAAACTTATTAAAAATAATTTTTTCATATTGTTTAAATTTTGAATCTAGTATTTTAATAAAAAAATAATAATGAAATGATGCTTCAATTTCAATATTATGAATAAGATAAATTGGTATTAATTTAAATGAGAAACAAATATTATACCTAGTATTATATATTTCAAATTAAAAAATGAATAAAGTTGCATAAATATTTTGTTCTTACTTTCAAATCATACTTACTTTATTGCATAAACCGCATTATTTTTAAATTAAAAACATTAATATTATCTAAATTCTTATTTTGCTGTTATGTTATTCTCTTATTAATATTTTTATTTAAGGAAAACTATCATATGATTCCAGATAAATTTACTTTAATTACTTAATTTAATTTTATTCGAATTTTATTTAATTACTCAAATAAAACTTGCTTTTATGTAAGCTAATTAAATATCCTTTTAATAAAGTTCAAAATTAAAAGACACAAATTGAATATTATTAAATAAAAAGAGAAACGTGACTAGAGAATTAGTGTAAATGCATTCATTGTTATTATCACTTAAATGCTTTATAAATTTGGATTTAATTTTTAATTTGATATGATAAAAAAATAAATTATTTTTCTTACATTTTTGATACAATTACAACCAATTATTTTTATACAATGTTAAACAAATAAAATTAAATAAATTTTCAATTTTCCTTTATAAAAATAAGTTTTTAATGAAATAAAAGTTATAAAAAAAATTCTGTAAAGCTAATTTAACACAAATTATTTCTTTTGTTAAAGAATAAATAGTGCTAAAAACAAATTATATATGCATACTTATTTAATATTTAAGAAGCACATTTCAAAAATTTAGAATGTGTTAATGATGCTAGAAATCTGTAAATATTTTATCAGTTTCATAAGAGAAAATTTACTATCAATTATTTATTTATGTGAATTCCTTTTTTTTTGTAGTTTAATTCATATTTAATACTATTTTTTATCTTGAAAATACATGAAATAGTTAAAAGTAAAGTAAAGTTTATTTAATCAAGAATTTTTAAATCACTTTTATAAATATTTTATGGTCTTCATTTCTACTGCAAATATAAATTAAATTTTACAAATAGAAAGATTTAAATGGGGTAATTAATAATGTCAACAAGAATCTGTTTACAAAAAGATAAAAGAAAAGAATGTTTGAAAGAACATAGGTGAATTTCTTTAGTCTATTGAGTCATGAAAAAAGTCAATTTAGTGAATTGAGTCATACAAATTTTCCCGTAAGTATATATTGATTCCTTTAGATTAGTTAACTTTTTGAAAAAAATATAAATGCTTGCTTTATATAAACTAATATAATAATTCTAATAGGGTTCTTTTTCGTATTTAGTTATTAAATAATGCAATTATTTGCACATTGAATTAAATTTTTATTAGGATGTTATTTATAAAGTTATTCTTTTTATTATATACTTTATAGTAAATAATTTTAATTGTTTTCTTTTGATTTTGATTATGTTCGAATCCTTCAAGAACCTTACAACAAGGTTTTCTGAAAAAAAAATCATTTAAAATTTAATATAAATATTTCTCATAAAAACAGGTTATTATGTGAATACAAAGTTCAAAAATTATTCAGAAATTAATTAAATATATGGACAAGTTTATGTATATTAAAAAAAATTTTCTGAAATAAATCATGGCATGATTCTTTGTATACAAATATAGATTTTTCGAAGATATAAATTTTGCCTTATTTGCATTATGATCAATATGGATTTTTTTATTATCAATGAATTTCTGATTGTTTTTTATTACATTTAATTCATTTGTTATTTCTTTTGTTCAATTTCATTTATTTTTAGATTTTGATGAATTGTTTTTACTTTAATTCATTTAATTAAATTTCCTCAATTTATAAGCTTCTAAAAAGGCTTTTCTTCCAAAAGGCGCCTATTTAAATGCATTTTTGAAATTTTTTTTTAAAACATTTATCAACGGCAAACACGAAACTTTTACTATTCAATATTTATTTATAAACAAACATCGATTTCAGTTATAAACAACCATCTATTTCAGTTTACTTTTATGAAATACATTCCTTTACTTATAAAGTAGGAAAGATTAAAAATTTTAAAAATTCATTCAATTTAATGATATGGAATATATATGGAATTTTTTTAATTTCAAATTATTCAGAAAAAAACTAAAATCTGTTATCTTCTTAAATTCCTCAGCAAGTAAAAGAATGTTCTCATCTCTCAACTCTAATAATATTTTTTTTTCTTTGTAATAATATAGAATGTTGATATTTTAAATTGTAAAGGTCATGTCCTAAAAATATGGGACATAAAAATTTTTCACGATGTCGTTTCAAAAATTTTGTAATAAAAATTCTAGAATTGTGAAAAATTGCAAAAATTAGTACGAACCATTTGAAGTCTTTTCATCCATTAATCTAATTTAAATTCTCATGGATCACTTTTGGGAAACATCATATATTTATATAAAATAATGGTTAGCAAACCTCTTTAGAAACACTTCCCTTGTCTACTGCTTAAATTTTTAAGTCCCTTGTCCCTATTTTTATCCTTGGAAAATTTAAATTAGTAGCTAAATGTTTGGCTACTTTTAATAAATTATTTGTACCATTACTTTGGAAAATGGTAAATACCTAATTTAAATGCATATTTTAATGAAATTTATGCATTTGTGTGTTTTCTTCAAAAAACTATGTTATATTATTATTTCTGATATACGTTATGATTCTTCTCTGTTAAGCGGTTAGTTAAAAACAAATAACTCATTTCATTTAAAATAATTTTTCATAAACTTAACAAATGAAAACGTCCTATATGCAGCGATATTTCGCAATTTATCGCTTTGCGCCCAGTCAATTGAAAAAGTACCTACGTTATTTGCTGGGCCAGCAAATCATTATATAAGTCAATCCCCATACTTTAGGTTTATAAATATCTCGGCTTATACATGGAAATATACGTAACTGGAGATTTCAATTAAGTTGTTCCGTCTCAGTATTGCTGATCCCAATTTGAGAACCATTCATATAAAATAAAATATTAAATAATTTTTTTCTTTTATATTAAAAAATCTCTCTGGAGAAAGGATTTATTATTTAAAATCCGTATCTTGTAAGATATTTTATTTAATTATTTCTAAAATGTTATGTTTATAAGTATTTATGGATCTTACTGAATAGCCATTGCTTTCATTGTTGTTTGTAGGATCAATCCAGCCCGACTTGTACAAGAAGAAAGACATGGTATTTTTCCACCAGTCAACAGACAGTCAAGATGGTACCAAGTACGGTCGCCTGCACTTTCGTCTAAAAAGTACGATTTTGATAGATCGATTTGGTCGTACACGTCATAGAAGGTAAGGCTAAATTTCAATTCTATTCCTACTTATAATTTATATATATATATATATGAAACAAAAAAAAACAAATAAGAATTGGCAAGGAGTGAACTAGAAATGTTTAGTATAATTAATGTCTTTTAAATTAAAGAATGTCCTTTATGAATGAAATATCTATTTCATCACTCTGCCTAATAAACAGCAAATGTTTTTAGTAGAATTTCTATATAACGTTGCAATCTTCCCGCCCCTTGTTTCAGCCTTAGATCTCGGCACACTGTCGACTAAGGGATTCAATGACCCGTACGTGAAGGTCTCGCTCATCCCAGAGGGTGGACTCGAAGCAGAGGAGGACCGACATCAGGAGGAACTGCTCGGATCCGTTCTTCAACGAGATCTTCAAGTTCCTGTCACCTACGACGAGCTGGCCGACAAGTCGCTGCTCTTCGAAGTCTTCGACTACGACAGGTACTCGAGGAACGATGTCACCGGCGAGGTGCGGATTCAGATGTGCGAGGTGGACATCACCTCGGAAATAGAAGTCTGGAGCGAAATACAGAAGAGTGGAAAAGTAAGATTTCTCAGGTTTCTTTTGCTAGGAATTTCGATATTTTATACAAAATATCTAATTATTTCTTTAAGATTAATGTTTCGTCTGAATTTATTTCACTAAATCACGATTTAAACGAAATGTCCTGGAATATAGTTAGATTATGAATGTATCTGATTACTTACCAATGGCAGTAACAAAACTTACTGATGGGCTATCAACGACCAATGTCTATTACAAGGCTTATGGATAGGGTAGCAACAGCCAATGGCTATGACAAGGCTTATGGATAGGGTAGCAACATCCAATGTCAATGACAAGGTTTACTACTAGGGTATCAATGGCCAATGTCTAAGGCAAGGCTTGTTGATGGGGTATCAACCACCAATGTCTATGACAAGGCTTATTGATAATGAACTGTCAATGACTATGAGAAATCTTATGGACAGGGTAGCAACAGCCAATGTCTATGACAAGGTTTACTGACAGGGTATCAATGGGCAATGTCTATGACAAGGCTTACTGATAGGGTATCAACGACAAATGTCTATGACAAGGCTTATTGATAATGAACTGTCAATGACTGTGACAAGTCTTATGGATAGGGTATCAACAGCGATTGTCTATGACAAGGCTTATTGATAGGGTGTCAACATCCTATGGCATTAAGATGTACCCTTACAAGTACTAGTTAACTGTTGAACAAGTTATTTTGTGGCGTGTTTTCGTAGACCTTTTCTAAATTTTTTTTTTTAACCAAATGGAAATGCAACAACAACAGTGTTTTATTTTCCTAATGCAGCTGCAGACCATAACAATGTAATTTTATATATATTGTATTTCTATTTATAAAATAATATAATTTTTTTATATATTTAATGATATGTATTGCATACAAGTTTTATGCATCTTGTTAGAATGTTGAAAGAATCACAGTTGCAAATCCCAGAGTTTTAACTTGACATTGTTATTTTTAAAAAATAAAACTAGAATGTTTTGAAGTGGCTGATTCAAATTCACCTCTAGTTTTATTTGGCGGTATACATTCGAAATGAAGTTTAATCTGTCAAATTTTAAGAATTAAGTATATTATTTTTATTTTATAAAACTATAAATGAAAAATGTCCACAAATAAAAACATTGGAATTTTAAAATAAGTGTGAAATATTTGACGTATGTTTAAGCGAAGAATATTTCAGAATAACATACAAACTAATTAATGATAGTAATTAATAAATAATAATTAGTTTTACCTATAATAATTAATCTAAAAAATGTTTTAGTTGGTAGTTTTTACTTTGAAATTTGAAATTATTCTTTCATATTTAAAATTATTCAATTAAAAAGATTAATGCAAAACTGGTTAATGGAAATTAAAGTTTCCAAAAATATTGTATCCAAAAAAGAAATTTACAGCAATGATTTAATTAAATGAATAAATAAATGAATGATAAATGAATACTATACATAAAAATAATAAATTAGGGAGAAATACAAAAATAAGAAATAATAAAGAAACATACATTTAAATCCATCAAAAAACGTTTTTCTAAAAGTAAAATTTTTTTTTTGTTAGTCAAACAACTAATTTAATTATACTTTGAAAACACTGAACTACATCACGGGAATTAAAGAAACCATACTTTTTAATAATACTTATTAAAATTGTTTTAATTTTTATTTGTTAATAATGTTAATTTATGCTTTAACATTTTCAGAATAGAAGCCCATTTTGAACACAAAAACAATATGAACACTTTTTTAAATGTTATCCCTTTCTCTATGACTCTGTTTCACAATCGTGTTTTTATCACAGTGATTTTTATATCACATTCATGCGTAGATTTGTTACGATTTCTCACAATTCACTTTTAACCTGAAAATATTTTGAATTACATTTAATATAGTTTGTAGGTAGTTTTTGTTTCTCTAAGATGTTTTTCCACTTTATGCAGAAATTAAGAAGTTGAAGCTGTGATATTTTTTTTATTTTTTGATATTACAGTATTTCTTTTAGTTCTTCTTTACGGCAGCTATTAAAAAAAATTTCAGTTGAAGCAAATATCGATTACTGTAATATAATCATATACTATCGCATGAAGTACTCATTAGCTCTCTTTATCTGATCTTATATTGTTTTTGAAACATTGTCATGGGTTACTTTCACTTCTATTCTATTAAACCAATTAACTTCTAATCTTCTTTAACTTCTTTCTAGGAAACAGGGGTAGATTCTTGTAACATTTCTTGATTCATATTGGACAGTTTGGAAATAATTGGTTATCCGAGAACTTCACTGAAGCACATAAGAGAAAACTTAGTTCTGATCCTTTAAAAACTAATTGATATAGTATTTCAAGACAATGATGCTTACCTAATTATCGCGTTTACTAATGAGGAAATTAAATATTTTCCAATTATATATGATATGAAATAAAATATTTCCAATATATTTAATATGATTTTTCCATGGAATTACTTACAAAAAATTCAACTCAAAAGAAATTTTTTTCATTTTGACTATCTGGCAATGTGTATCTTTTTTTTTTTCGTTAATGTATACGTATATTAATACTTATTTATCACTTCATATTTTATGATAACAGTTATTTTTCTACATTATTATCATGATAATTATTTTAATAATACGATCAGTATAATAATATTATAACAATTTCGAATTTTCTTTTCAACGTGGACGTCATATTTTACAAAAATATAACTAAACTGTTATCTAAGTTATAAAAAATTGATACCAACTGAGAATTCATTTTAAATTGGTTTATCTTAGAATAATAAGTAATTATACTTAAAAATTGCAAAATAAATCGATAGGCCAAACATGTTATTTAATTCCTATGCTTCGAAGCAAACTTTATTTGAAATTAATTGTTGTAATTATATATTATGATGTCACTCATTAATAAAAATAAATTACTATAAAATATCATATTATTAGTAAATTGAAAAAAATCCCTTATTTCGACGGATTTTACTTCATTCATCAAATATTTTCATCAAAACTTCCGTTTTTACCAAATCGTCCTTTTCATTTTTGAGAAAATAAAAATTAATTATCTCTTAGATTTAATATAAATATCATATTAAAGACATTAGCAAGTGCACAACAATTTTCTACTCTTTTTTTTTCTGTATTTAAGCTTTCTGATAGTTTGAATTTGTTCTTTTAAAGCTTTGCCATTCTTTAAAAAAAATACTTCAATTTTATATAGAATGTGTTGCTTCATCTAAGGAGAATCTTAGACTTTTCACAAACAAAAACATCAGTAGCAGAGCAGTTAGAGGAATTTGTACTATTCAAAGTTTATATAAAATTTGTAATAATAGTTTTTAAAATATGGATGAATAATTTTTGTGTTTTTTGTAGGTGTCTCTGGATCGCCCTGAGATCCTCCTGTCTCTAAGCTACCTTCCATCCGCTGGAAGATTGACGCTGGTTGTATTGAAAGCTGCCCACTTGGTCTCGCCGGACACAAAAGACTTCCCAGGTAACATTACAATCCATACTCATTCCGATAACTTATTCTGTATTTAATTATTTTATTTGCTTATGTTTGTTAAAAACGGGTATTTAATAAAATAAAAAAGTAAAATTGGAGTTTCAATTAAAATATTTTTTTAATGAACTTATATTCTTTTTTTTTTTTTTACTTTCGACCAAAAAAAATTATTTATAAACCAATCATGCAGTGTATTTTGAATTGAAGCAACCTTTTGGCAATTTCTTCAGCTGTCACTAATCTAACTGCTAATTACAGACTTCTATAATCCTTCAACATTGAAAATTCTAGAGGTGGCAATACAAATATATGTGATGAACGTGTTACTTCTTAGTTCTATACTTACGTTTCTTTAGAGCACCTTGTAAACAGTTTGTAGTGAGCCCAATCATGTTTGTATCCCAATATTTAGAAACATATTTTATTTGAAAGCTTTGTTTATTTTAAGACTTTTAATCTGTGGGTAATGAATATTGTGTGATACATTTAAAATGGCCTCATGTAAATCATTTTCACGTTGGCCAAATGTACCTAATGTTAAAAATGCCCAGATTGGTAATATAGGATCAAAATAGATAAATGTTGGCGATGTGAGAATGTGACAAAATGTTTTTGCTCAAAACAAGTTGTTATATCAATGCATTTTAGTGAAAAATTAATAATTTTGCTCTCAGTAATGCTATAGCCAGTGTGGCTGCTGTAAAGGAAAAGTTTCTTTAGTATACATTGTAAAATTTGTATTTTTTCAAGAAATCATTAATTGGATATCCAGAGAGTTCTATATTAATCAGCGAGAGAGCGTGGGACATAAACTTTTTTTCTGTTTGGAGGAATCTCCAACTGACGCTAATGAATAGCAGGATAGCAAATTTCACATACAGATTGTGGAAAGCATGGAAAGATTAACTCCATGCAAAAAAAAAATGAATTGTACCATAAATTGCCAATAAGAGAGTTTTGGGCGCCTTTCACTTATGTATTAGGAAATTAGCATGACATTTGTCATAATATGCTTCATTTTTACATAATATGCTTCCTACTTTACTTGAGTGGTAGGGAATTGATTATCAGCGCGTATTTCCCCAAGGGATGACCCCCTTCTTGCCTGTACGTCATCCATGCGAATTTAAGTTGTGGGGATACCTTAAATCTGTTGTGTGGCACTAAACACATTCGTGCGTTGAAAAACAAACGTGAGGCTTGCTATTAAAAATATCTGTAAGTGCAGGAGTAGAGAACCTTATACACTGTAAGCATTGCCTTGCACACAAGGAAGATCACCGTATTGAAACTGTCGCACAAAGTTCAAGGGATCCTAATGTTAAGTAATAAAATGTTATTTCTGTAAGTTTCATACTATATGTCAGTCATTTATGTGTTTTCATTACTCGATCTAGATAATGGATTTTTCATAATCCATTATCCATGCGTTTATTGTAATTATTGACCGTTTTTGTTAATAAATTTTTTTGTGGAATTAATTCCCTCATGCCCTCCATCTGAATTTTCTTTCATATTGTTTATCAGTTTTAACTACAGATGCCTCCAAGTAGAGAAGGTTATTATATGACCACCCTATATCAAACAGTTAATTAATTAATTAGGGAAGAATTTTCCTATCAGAAGATTAGAAAATGTATTGACTTCTTTATTGTAAAAATTATATATATCTGTGTTTATAAATGTAGGTGTTTTCCTACATTTATAAAATACCATAATGATCATTGAAATGCACGTGTACAATGCCTCATTTGCTTTCAGATGCTTACGTTAAAAGTGAGCCTCACATCTGGCGACAACAAAAAGATTAAAAAGAAGAAAACAACCACAAAGAAAGGCGTCAGCAACCCAGTGTGGAACGAAGCCATCGGTTTCGACGTCACCGAAGACGATCTCAAACACTGCCACCTGGTGGTAAGTGTGGTTAATTGTCATCATGGTCACAGTCCTTTACTGGGAACTTGTGTTCTTGGACACAGAGGACATGGACAAGGATCAGTACACTGGGATGCCATGGTACAGACACCGAGGAAGGCCATAGCGATGTGGCACCAACTTTACATCTGACAGATAGGTTGATTGGTGACGTTGCAATACTTGGCCATAATCTGTCGTTTGGCACATAATGTGTATTTAAGGAGCAGTTGTGCTCTTTTGATAAAGTTGTTTATTCGACTCGAGTCATGCTTTGATGTGAAAAAAAAAATGTTCTTGTAATCCGATCACGAGAAACATATATGTGTCTGTTGTTGGTTTACCATCTCTTTGTCTTTGCTGGATGTATTTAATGTATGGATGGTTGTGCTTTTATTACTTTTTTGTTATTTTATTATTTTCTTTTGTGATTAATTGCTTGTATTTCTGTCAAAAACAATAACTTTTAGAAAGGCTCATGTGTAATTTGAGCAAATAACTTATTTGTTGAGGTTTCAGAATCAGATATAAACTCTTTATTATATTTAACAATACCTTATGATATGCTTAAAATATCATTTTATTTTTAATTGTCGATTCCATCTTCATTATACTCGTATTAATCATAAAGATTTTTTTTATGTTATGTTCAGTTTTAGATGAATATATAATAAATTAACTTATGTTGCTGAATAAAATTATATAATAATAGATGTTAGTTCGTGGCACATAAAAGTAGAATTTTTCTTGTACACTGTGCTAAGCTATTTACATATCTTCTAGAATGAATCATCAGCTGCGATACTTAGAATGTGCTTTTGATACTATTTAGCCTCAATTATTATTGAAAAAAAAATTCTCATTCTAAAAGAACATAACAAAATTAAAATAGTATATTATTTAGAATAATTTTTCTAACAGAATAGATAGATAAAAATTAATGAATAATTATAGCATAGTTAAAAAATCTGGAGATACAAATTTGTTGCTTTTATTTGAATTTTTAATATCCATTTCTGTTCAACATTAATTTACTTCAGAATATCTTCGTAATAAATTTTTTTAAATATGTTTTTTTTTTTCAAACCAAGACATGCACTTTTTTTTTTTTTTTGTAACTTTTTATGAAGTATTAGGTTTCATCCACAATATTTCAAACAATTTATTGAGATATATATTGATTATAATTTTTAAGGATGACATATATCTATTTTGTTTTTAAAAAATCGTAAGTCTTAAGGTTTTTGGAATGATATTTAAACATGCATTTGAATGAAAGATTGTGTTATAACTGTGTTAAACTATATGTGTTAATTCAGACGTGCAGCCAGGAGGGTGTCGGTGGGCTTGTGCCCCTCCTAACCCCATAACTCAAAGGTGTCAAAACTTATGGCAGCTTCCCACTTAGTTAGCCCAATTTTTTTATATATGTATTTAGTATTTCAATAAGTCAGTGTTTTTTTACCATTGCCAATTTTATTATAGCCCCTGATTGAGCCTGTGTATCTCCTATTTAGTTTCATTAAATAGTTATCGAAATAGTAAAGTTGACATAAACAATGTAATCGATGAGCTGAGAAAAGATTGAATTTTTATTCCATAATTTACTTATTTAATTTCTTAAGAAATTAAATTGTTATACTTCGTGCAAAACTTCTTACCCAATGAGGAAATTTAAAAATTATTAATAAAATAAAAATTATATGGAATTTCCATTTAATATCCATTTTTTAGTGCTTATAGTTTAGTAGGTTTTTAGTTATTTTTAGTTAATTTTTTTAGTTCTTTACCTATTGAGCTTTCTTAAACGGTTATAATTTATTTTGTTGATCCCCCACCCTCTAAGTCAAACTCCTGGGTGTGCGCCTGCGTGAATCTATATCCAATGTCAAATGAGTGCTATTGAGACAAAACGTTTAACCGTCTATGCTTGTTATATGTATATGTAATGTTTATCATGTATAATGTAGTTTAGTTGTAAATGAGTCCCAAACCCAAAATTCTTTATAAAAGCTCATTTTTTTTTTTTTTTAGAAATTAGTATTATTGTATTCAATATTCTGGTACCACAGAAATAACTGCAATGCATTGGCTTTCGCTAAAAGTACAAAGTATTTTATGTGATTGCAAATTATGTAACGTACCAAAATGAATTCAATTTAGCTATAAATACAAAGAACAAATATTAAAAAATATTTCGTATATAAAAATATTTTAATAACATACAATTACATTAAATTATCCTTTTTAAATTACTGAAATGCCTTAATACCTAATTTTTTTACTTACCTTTATATTAAATTTAACTAAAAACAACTTTACAACTTCTAACCAGTAAATAAGCTGGTTATAAAAGTATAATCGTCATTGCTTAAAAAAATAAATTCTATTATATTTATGCCTTTTTAATTAATGGAGGTAATATCGTTTCTTCATTGAATAAGGGGTAGAAAATCTGTATAAATTGAATATACTTAACCAGAAGAGTAATAAAATATGTAGATAAAAAAAAAATTTCATGCACGAGTATGTGTTCATAGGTATCTTTTAGATTACTATATGTACGTCTAAATTACATAATAATACTAATATTAATATAATTAATTTTTAACAATCATATTTAATTATATTTTTAGGCATTTTGAATGTAATGGTTTCATTAATTAGTATGCAATATTCCTATATCTATAATAAAGTGATACAATATTGCTCTATGGATACATTTTTATCCATAGAGGATTATGCATTTATTATTGATACATTTATAAAGTTCGTTACATATCGATACATTGATTAATAAATTGATGCATTTATAAAGTTAAAAAAAAATTAAAACGTTAATAAGTTATAAGTTATAAAGTTATTTTTAAACAAATATTTTTTTAATTAAAATCATTTATTTTTAATCCTCTTTTTAAATTTATAAGTTATTTATTTATTTTTAATGAAAATTTTGATATCTGAATAATATGAAATTTTTTTTCAAAGCTAAACTCATTTTTTTTAGTTATTTATTTAACAAAAATATAAATGATAACATAGCATCGTATGAAGTTTCCCTTGTTATACAGTGTAGATTTTTTTCGATGGAGTGCTAAAAAATTATCAGTATTATGCTTATTCTCAAAATTGGCAATTTTAGAAACTGCTATTTCTATTTTAAACGAACAACATTCTTAAAAAAAACGCACTTTGTACTTGAAAAAGCCATTACATTTTGCGGTAATATAAAATAACTTTGTATTGCAATTATTGTATACTAAAAAAAATTAAAAATCTTAAAATTTCATATAGATTTAATAAAGTAAACAAAATTATTTAAAATTAGAAATTTTTGTATTTGTATTGTTTTGGAAAATATATTATTCAAAATTTATAATATTCAAGTTTAAAAATAAATGGATTTTGCTATTATACATACAAAAAATATTTTTAACTTGCATGTTTTTAAAAATGTGCTATTTTGAAAGTTGCCATTTTAAAAAAAATTAATATACTTGAGAAACTTAATTAAGATGAGAAGACAATCTTATATTTTCTAATGATAAAGATTTTTAAAATTTGGATCTGAATTAGAAAAATAAAACACTCTTCTTAAAAAATTTTAAATGAGAGCTCTATTTAGCTAAAAATAAAATGAGCTTATAACAATAAGTATAGGCTAGAATAATATCAACTTAAAAACATAACTTGAAAGCAAAAACAAATTAAAACTAATCTTGAATACATTTTTAAATATAAGATATTAAAGTTTTCAATATTTCTAAATTTTGGCGAAATTTATTAAAATTCTATTTTTAAATATACTATTGAATACTTCTATTAATAGTTGTATATTTCAATAATTCTATGCTATGCAGTTGTATGTTATTCTTAGATTTTGGTAAAATGTTTTTACATTTCTTTTCAAACTTATTGACTGTTAAGATATTAATTAATTTTAATGTTGATTTAATTCTCGGCATATATCATATCAATTTATATATTTGAATATGTGTTATGTATTTGAATATGTTATGAATATATCTAATATTTGAATTCAAAACATGACGAAATATGAAATATTTTATATAAAAATAAAATAAAATTTTAAATAAATTAAAAAATATATGAAAATATATAATAAACTGAATATAATAAAATTTTTATATAATAAATTGAAGAGAATATAATATATATAAAGTTTCTTAAAAAAATTCTTAATAGAAATACTTTATATTAATAATTTGAAAGCTTATATCCTCCCCCAAAAAAAAAAAAAAATTATAGAAATTGGATCACAGTAAAAAAAAAGTATTATTTATCTAATTAATACAAAATCCAGTATATTTATTTTGAAATTCAGCATTAAAAGTAAAATAAATAACTGTCTTTCAATACATTTTTGAAGTATTTTTGATCAAGGTTGCTAAACATTTAAAAGTTTTATAGCAGTTTCAATTTTTGAACGGCATCGTATTATTTCGTATATTTTATATAAAAATATACAAAATGTGTGTTAAAAAAATCTTATATTTAATTTTTATTTCGTTTTTGTTTCATGTGTAGATTGTTTAAAATAATTAATTGTTTATTAATTCTTTTTTCTTTTAATTGTTGTTATTGACTTTTTAATTCTTGTTTTTACTTAATAGATGCATAAATCCGCACGCCTACTAAACCTCTTATTAAAATCTTTCTATAATAATAAAATAACGTAAAAACTCTTTTAGAAAAATTTTAATAATTTTCTGTGTTTTGTGTGTGTAAAATAGCATCATAAAAATTTTTTGAAGAAAATTACACAAACTAATTAAATTTATAGTAAAAGTATTATTTTTTATATTTTTTATAATTTTAAATCTTTCATTTTTTTCTATATTTTTAGATTAAAATTCAAATAAAAAAAAATTTCAATAATTTTTTTTTGTTTTCATGTATGTAAAATAGCATCATAAAACCTTTTGAAAAAAATTGCACAAACTAATTAAATTTATAGTAAAAGTATTATTTTTTATAATTTTAAATCTTTCATTTTTTTCTACAATTTTAAATTAAAATTGAAATAACATTTTGGAACGCCAATCCTATAGCACAGCACTTTGAAATAATTATTTATGAAATACAATATATTCAATGTATGATATAAAAGATGAAACAATTTATAAACTGTTTATCTTACTACTTGTTCAACTGCTAATGAGTAGTTATAATTATTGTTTTCAGTTGTGGGTACATATATATAATATGTGTCTAATATATATATATATATATATAATTATATATAAATAATTATATCTATATGTATAATGTCTTTTGATTGTTCATGTGACTTAAATGTTTATTCTTATTTAACAGAATATTAAATATTTTATAAATGTTGCAATCCTAGTACTCATTGAATTCTGTACTGAAATTGTTTTATGTGTTGTTCCATTGTGAAGCAAATATATAATACTCAGGAATACTTTTTATCACAAAAATTAAGTACTAATGTTTTAAGGTAATTTTAAAAAACTGCTTTGTATATATAAATATATATGTATTATGTATGTATATATATGAAGTTATTTATGTGTTTTATGGTGTAAAAGTGTTGAATTGTGATAATGATGTATATGTAATTATCAATATGCTATAAATAATGGCTATGTAAGGAATAAAATTTAAAGTTCGATAATTAGTTTTGTTTCTTTTTTTTTTTTTTTACTGTACACTTCTGTTTGGATATTATTTAGTAGAGATTTCAAAATTCAAAAATGTAACTGGGCAACTAAATTTATTACACTATTACTACATACTACACAAAACCACTGTTACTATACACTACATAAACCACTGTCACTACACACTACATAACACACTGTTTCACACTCACCATCTCAGTTTTAAAATTCAACACATGATTCGCATTCAATATACATGTTGTCATAAAATATTTGTTTAATGATTTTTCGGTACTTTTAGTAATTTTTATTTTTATTTACACTTTTTTAACAGATCTTGCTATAAAACTAATAATGCTTTTTTCTTTTATATGCATCTCAAATTTAAATAAGTAATTCTATTTCAATTTATATTAAACATGTTGTATTTAATATTTGGAACATAATTCACTCAGAATATTATTCTTAGCATGCAGAATAAAAAGAATAAATTTTTGTAGTATTTAAAAATAAATTAATCTTGCATAAAATTTAAGCATTTAATCATGTGAAGTGTGTTATAAAGCATACTATATTCAAAAAACTGCGTATAAAAATATTTTTAAACAAAATATTTATTAAATTTATTACACCTTCTTCAATAACTGCAAAACTAATGTAAATTTAGAAAATCACAAATTTGTTACTGTATGTGAATGCATGGTTTATCTGCTATTAAAACAAAATTATTGTTGATAATTTTATGCACCTAAATAATTATAATATACACTGAAGTGACAAAAGTCGTGGGATACCTCTTAATATCGTGTCGGCCCTCCTTTCGCCCGGCGAAGTGCAGCAACTCGACGTGGCATGGACTCAACAAGTCGTTGGAAGTCTTCTGCAGGAATATTGAGCCATGCTGTCTCGATAGACGTCCATAATTGTGAAAGCGTTGATAGTGCAGGATTTTGGGCACGAACAGACCTCTCGATGATGTCCCGAAAATGCTCGATGGGATTCATGTCGGGCGATCTAGGTGGCCAGATCATTCGTTGGAATTGTCCAGAATGTTCTTCAAACCAATCATGAACAGTTGTGGCCCGTGTGACATGGCGCATTGTCATCCATAAAAAATCCCATCGTTGTTTGGGTACATGAAGTCCATGAATGGCTGCAAGTGATCTCAAGTAGCTGAACATAAGCATTTCCAGTCAACGTTCGATCAGTCACACCAGAGGACCAAGTAAATGCCATGAAAAAAAACAGCCCACACCATTGCAGGCCACCACCAGCTTGAACAGTGCCTTGCTGACAGTTTGGGTCCATGGCTTCGTGGGGTCTGCGCCACCTCGAACCCTACCATCAGCTCTTACCAACTGAAATCGTGACTCATCGGACCAGGCCACGGTTTTCCACTCATCTAGGGACCAACCGATATGCTCACGTGCCCACGAGTCGCTGCAAGCGATGTCGTTCTGTCAGTAAAGGCACTCGAGTCGGTCTTCTGCTGGAATAGCCCAAGAAAGCCAAATTTCTCCGCACAGTTCTAACAGACAAGTCCCTTGTACGTCCCACATTGATTTCTGCGGTTATTTGATGCAGTGTTGCTTGTCTGTTAGAATTTACGACTCTTTGCAGGCGTCGCCGGTCTCGGTCGTTAAAGTGCAGGCGGTCGACCACTGCGCTTTTCATGGTGGAATGTTATGCCTGAAATTTCATACTCTCGGCACACTCTTGACACAGTGGATCTGGAAATGTTGAATTCCTAAAGATTTCGAAATGGCATGACCCATGCGTCTAGCTCCAACTAACATTCCGTTCAAAGTCTGTTAATTCCCGTCGTGCGGTCATCATCACGTCAAAACTTCTTCACATGAATAACTTGAACAGAAATGAAAGCTCTGCGAAAGCACTGCGCATTTATACCTGTTCTACGCGATGCTACTGCCATCTGAAAATTTGCATATTGCTATCCCATGACTTTTGTCACTTCAGTGTATTACTTATATCACGTTATGCTATTACATTCGGAAATGACCCTTTTAACAATTTTTCCATTGTTAAATTGTTTAATTATTATGAACTTATTCATGTTATTGTTATTATCATATTATTCCTATATATTTTTAAATAGAAATTTTTAAAAGACTGTATAACAATGAATAATAGATTTTTTTTTAAACATGATAAAAATTGTGCAAGTATTTAATTTTTAAAAGGCTTACTACTTATCTAAAAGAAATAGTTGGGAAGTATTCTTTCAGAAATTTTTATAAATTCTTACAGTTGGAAATATTTCAATTTACCATGTTAAACTCATTAATTAAATCATCGTTTTTGAAAAAATGCAATATTAAAATCAATGCATAATATATAAGAGGCGATCAAAAAGTTTCGTTCGAAAGCTTTACTGTCCAGATTTGGTATGCCAGTCATGCAAAATTGCCTTCAGCATTTAAGAGCAGGCATTCCACTGTTTCACGATGTTGAATATAACCTTTTAGTAGAACTCCTCTTTCTTGCTTCTTGAAGAAATCCGAAATTACTTGATGCATTTCTACGTCCGACTGGAATTGTCAAACTTTAAAGATTTTTAAAGGAGAGAAGGACTGAAAATCGCACGGAGAGAAATCAGGTCTGTGGGGTGGGTTCGCGAATATCTCCCTTTCTTAGTGAGTGTAACTTTTGCGTTACGACATTTGCGATAGGGGGACGTGCGCTATCATGAAGCAGGAATCACCCCCCATTTCGCAGTTTTCGCGGACGTTTCGCCTTAATTGCGCGTCGTAATCTCTCCAGCGTATCGGAGTACCGTTCCCCAGTGATGGCGACACCTGGATCCTTGAAATCAATATGCAGGTTGGTCCTATTTGGACGCATTTGGTACCAACTTCGTCATTATTAATGCTTCAGCGTTTTCGCACACACTATGGAAATATACGAACGTCACACAAATCAGGGCTGAATGTCGCTGCTTACATACCAACATCGGGACGCGTTAATTTGCAGCTCTCTGCAGCAACTTTTTGGTTACCCTTTATACAGAATCAATAAAAAATAATTAACTAATTTAATGTAAGCAATAAAAAACTTGACTATTTTTATAATTATATATATATGTATATATATATATATATTCTTCTTCCCAGTCGCTGGGGGCAATGCCGTCTGCCTACTGGCAGAATTCGAAACATGAGATGTTTTTCTTTTTATGGAATAGAATTGTCCAGAGTCCTCTACAGTCGTGTTGGACCGGAACCTACGATTTCAAGTGGATTCTGAACCACAACAAGTATCCATGCATCCGTCGGGACTCGAACGCCCGAAACCTGCGTCCAACGAGCGCTAGAACGCCAGTCACTAGGCCATCGAGCAAATTATATATACCCGACTCGTGGATCAGTGGCAACATGTGCCTGTGATGTGAGCATGTAGGATGAGATTCAATCCGCTGGCTACATTGTTTGTAGATTTTGTTTCAAACGTGGAGAAAGCAATACGTAAC
>BPLR01009551.1:0-56352 GCA_021605095.1 Caerostris extrusa | reverse complement strand
TCATTTTTAAACACTAAAATCTTTACCCAAAAACTCCAGCTCAAAACCTTAATAAACCACCACTCATTTAAAGAACGTCCTTTGACTCCTGAAATAATTTTTCTTTACCGAAAAATTATTTCAGAGATATCCAAAAATAGGGGAAAATAAAAATTGAAATATAAATGAATAAAATAAGTATTATGGAGAAGATATAAATAATATGAATAATATAACGTATATGTATAATATAAATATTATGTGTAATATAAATAATATGTATAATGTAAATATTATGAATAGTATAAATATTATGAATAGCAGAAGGCATAGTATAAATATTATGAATAATATAAATACTGAGGTATATAAATATTATGAATAATATAAATGTTAAGAATAATATAAATATCATGCACAATATAAGTATTATGAAATAATTCAAAGTACAATATGAAAAAAGTATTTTTTTTAAAACGGACAGCATTAATAATTAAACTGTTGCACTACATGCTTAAAACTCATATTTAAAAACAATAGCACGAATTTTCTTTACATAGAAATTTCTTTTTTCTTTTACATAATTTACATAGAAGTTTTTTTTTTATTTCAATCTATTTTGACGAAAATTAAAGTGAACTATCGTATAACACTTAAGAGATATATATACTTCACGAGCTTTAAAAATTCAACAGATCAACAATACAACCACAAAATATTAATAATATAAATAAAAATTTAAATGCCAAATTTCTCTAAAATATAGATGGAAAGTATTTTAAAGGATTAAAAAATATGGAACAAGTTAATTATAACTATAACTATTTAACTCGTATTCTCCCATTTCAATTATTAGCCAAAAATCAATCAAATCGAGTATCAGACTGCAGTCTTTGTCTTTTTTAAATTTCTTCTATTAACTCACACTCTCCCTATATATATATCTTGTTCAAATTTTCAATCGTTCACAAAATACTTTTTTCATCCGCTCACAAATAAATTTTTTTGAACTTGTAGTGGTTGGCACTTGATGTTAATACAGTTTTTTCAAATATCAATTCAGTAATTAAATTTAATTTATTAATTTTTAGTTTTATATGGAAAAGAAATATTCATATATTCACGCTGCTCTTTTCTTCTTATTTTTCTCATCATTAATTAATTAATAATTAGTTAATTATCTCTTTTTTCTCATAACTAATTATTAATTATTTTATTCATTCAATTCATTAATTATTTTTATTCATTTAATTATTAATTATTATTTTATTATCAAATATTTTTTATTTATTCATTTAATATATATTATTCAATTTTTAAAATAATATAACTACAAATTGGAAATATAAAAAATCGTCTGATTTTTTAATTTATTCATTTAATTATTAATTATTTTTACTTTATTATCAAATATTTTTATTATTCATTTAATATATATTGTTACATTTTTTGAAAATATAACTACAAAATTGGCAATAATATAAAAAATCGTCTGATTTTAATTTAGCTTATTTTTCTTCTGGATATTATTATTTTTAATTTTTTACGTTTGAAATTTGAAACGATCGTGTTTGAGTATTCTTGTTAATGTATTCTATATATTTTAATTTAAATGATTAAAAATATTTAATTAAATTTGAAATATAGCCTAATATATTTGTTTTATTATTTTTATCATATGCATTTGTTTTTATTATATTTGCTTTTAATATTTTTGTTTTTATTATTTTGTTGTAATTGAGATTGTTGTTCTTTTTTTTCAATTCCTTCTATTATCTCACACGCCCCTATATATATCTTGTTAAAATTTTCAATCGTTAATAAAAATATTTTTATTCATCCCTCAAGTACAAAGGCATTTTTTAACTTGTAGTGGATGACACTTGCTTTTTAATGCAGTTTTTCAAATATTAATTCATAAATTAAATTAAATTAATTAATTTAGTTTTTTTTTTAGATTTAAAGTTGCATATATCTACCAATAGGGGCGCCAGATAAACTTAAAAAATGAATGAAAATTATTTATAAAGGACTTCCTGCAATATAGTGAGATAAAAGAAGGAATTGACTTTAAAAAAACTTTTTTTTTATATTACTTGTTTATTCTTTAAAGGAATTTCCACAATACATATAAAATATCTGTATTAGTGAAACCAACATTTGTTCACTACATAACCATATACCCTTCAGTAGTAATCATATACCCTTCAGTATTTATTTGTTAAATCTATTGCTTTTGCGTTATAGTTAGAATTATTATTTGATTTAGATACTAATAAAAGGCAATTAAAAATAATCATTTATAAAACATTTGCTTATAATTTAATCATTTCAAATTTTAAAATTAAAAAAAAATATTCAGATACGATAAAAATGTATTACACATGTAGTTTAGCAAGAATTATTAGTTAAGCAAAAATGTTATTTTAGGGAAAAAATTAATTATAATTTTTGTAAAGTAACATTTTATGGAGGAAAAAAAGCTTCTAATAACTACAGAATAAATATCCGATTGTTATTTATTCAATTTTCTCTCCTAAAAAATTTCTTTTATAGTTATAATAATGTAATAAGTAAAACATATAGTATATCATTATTAAAATATACCATTTATTTCAAAAATAGTGAAAAAAATTGTTATGGTCACTAATTTATTGTTTTTGTAAACGTAACTGAGGAGTAAATTTTTCCAGCTTGAATAAAATCTTTTAAATTTTTGATTGCTGTTCGAGCAATGGATTTCTTACTTCCATGCACTAGCATGGAAGTAAATATATGATGATAAGATAAAATATATGGCGTTATGATTTAAATATTATTGATGAGTTTGACAACTTTTATTACATATTTATAATAGGTCATTTTAAAAGTAAAAAAAGAATCCATAATGCTTTATTATCCTAATATTGTTCCTTTCTCTATTTTATCACTTATTTTAAAAATTATACAAGACCTCTTTTTTTTTCTATGTTATAATTAGGTTGTTCATACGAATTGAAAATTAATAGTTGGTAGTTTTAAACTGCTTTTGTAATTATGTATGCATTTATTAAAAAAACTTTAAAATATTAAATTTCATTAACTAATATTCAAAAATTCTTTTTAATTGAAAATTTGTAAATTTTTATTTGAAAATTTAAAACAATCATTGGTTTCATAAAATAATTGCTTCCATGTGTCACTATCGCCTAAACATTTTATAGAAGGTTTTCTAATGAGAAAATTGTTGTAATACTTGAAATAATTTAAATAGATATAATTCATATTAATAATAATTTGTACTTTAACATGTCTTCAGATATTCTTAATTGAAAATTTGTAAATGCTTATTTGAAAATTTAAAAAAAATCACTGGTTTCACAAAATAAATGTTTTTATGTATCAAAATCTCTTAAAACTTTTATGTGAGGTTCTTCAGAGAGAAAATTGCTGTAATAATTTAAATAATTTTAATGTATATAATTCATAATAGTAATAATTTGTGCTTTAATATGTCTTCAAACTTTCTTTGAATTGAAAATATATACATTTTTATTTGAAAATTTAAAAGAAACGCTTGTTTCATAAAAGAATTGTTTTCATGTATCACTATCGCCCTAAACATTTTATAGGACATTTTCTAGTGCGAAAAGTGCTGTGATAATTGAAATAATTTAAATGGATATAATTCTTATATTAGTAATAATTTGTACTTTAATAAATCTTGGGAATATTTATTATTTTATTTATACTTAAATCATACAAGTCGAAAGACATTTTGATACATTCATATAAAAACAGTACAACATTTTTTAATTAAGATTTTTTTGATAGAAAAGACACACATACACAATGCATAACATAAATATACGAAACTAAAAATGAAGATTAAATTGTAAATATGGAGAACGACAACACAGTTTTCATTAAATGGTTATTTTATACTCATTTCTTTCAGAATCGATATCAAAAATTTTTTAATCCAATATTGATGAAAAAACTGTAAAAACAGCAAATAATCATTGACAAAACTACTTTATTTCGGAAAACAACACCCTGTATTTTTATTCTAATTGAACAAAAACTCCTAGGGTTAAAAACAAAATTTATGGTACAAGACGAAAAACCCATTTTGATACAAACGTATATAAAGACCAGCACAACATATTTTGATTCAAGATTTTTTTGATACAGGAAAGACACACATACACAACACACTGCATAAACATACGAAACTAAAACTGATGATCAAATTGCAAATATGAGAAACGAAAACAGGTTTCATTAAATGGATATTTTATAAAACAGTTCTGTCAGAATCGATATCAAAAACATTTTAAAACATTTTAAACATTTAAATAAGAAAAACCTGGGCAAAACTACTTTACTTAGAAATAGCAACACCGTGCATTTTTTAATCTATTAAAACAACAACCCTTACGATTAAAAATACAATTTCTGCAAAAAAACCAAATAAAAGATATCTATCTACGAAAACAAAGAAAAAATCAGTACGAAATTATTTAACGTTCCTCAGTTTGTGGGGGCTTTGATCCACCCGGACTTCTTGTCCGGAAATTGAATATTGCATCGCACCGTCTTTCAAATAGCAGAGGATTTCTTTCAAATTCAATCCAGGCTATCGCTCTATCAATTGGATCTTCCAAATGGGAATTTATGGCTTTTGGCGAATGGGGCGTTGACTCATTGCCCAAATTAGGTGACAACAAATGCAGACAGATCTGTTATGCTTTTATTCTGAGACGTGGATTTTCTTAACCAAACATATTTGATGTGTAAAACTTTCGTTTATATGAAATCTAATTAAAAGGAATTTTTTTAACATAAATTTTCTCATTTTTATAACTTCCTCTATAGAGCCCAATTAATTTCCAAAAATTAATAGCTTGTAAAAGGCAATAATGAATTACTTCATATTATTTAATTGAGATAATATATATATGCTTAATTAGAAATAACATTATTAATAGGTTTTCAATTTGGGTTGAAATGCTAATATATGCTATTATTTAATTTTTTTTTTCATTTCTTAAAAGTGCAATTTTATATGACTTTTACTAGTGAGAAAATTGTTGTGATAATTGAAATAATGTAAATGGATATAATTCATAATAGTAATAATTTGTACTTTTTAATAAGTCCAGGGAATTTTTTTTATTTATACGATTATACTAAAATTGAAATTTGTATTGAAATCACAAGTCCATTTGACTCTTTGAACAAATTAGTTCACAACAAAAAAGCAGACAGATCTGTGAGGGTTGTCCTGAGACTTGTGTAATGCAACCTCGCATTTTCTTAACCAAACATATTTGAAACTTCCATTTATATGAAATTTAAACAAAAGGAATTTTCTTAACTACATTTTTACATTAATTTTCCCATTTTTACAACTTCCTCTATAGTACCTAATTTATTTCTAAAATTAACAGCTTGTAAAAGATGCTCAAATTGTTAATGAGAGAATATACCAGCTTAATTAGAGATAATATTACAAATAAGTTTTCAATTTTATTGAAATTTTAAGAGAACAATTTTAGATTGATATAAGTGTAAATATTCTGATATTTTTTAATTTTTTTCATTTCTTTTTATTTTATTTCCGTAATAAAAATAAAATTACCAATATTAAATTACATTAACTAAAATTTTTAAAAAAAAAATTTGAAAAAAATTAAAAACCAAATTCGTAAAATTTTTATTTGAAAATTTAAAAGAACCACTGTTTTCATAAAATAATTGTTATCATATATCACAATCTTCTAAAAAATTTTAGACGTTTTCTGGTGACAAAATTGTTGTGAATTGAAATAATTTAAATAGATATAATTCTTGTTAGTCATAATTTGTTCTCTAATAAAACTTATGAATTTTATTATTATTATATAGTTTTAACTCATAAAATAAAGCGTTTTGATACAAATTCATGTTAGAACAGTAAAATTTTTTTAATCAAGATTATTTTGATATATAAAGAAAGACACACACATACACAATGCATATAGCATAAATATACGAAACTGAAAATGATAAAATTGCAAATATAAGAAACCAAAACACAGATTTTATTAAATGGATATTTGATACTCAGTTCTTTTAAAATCGATATCAAAAACATTTTAATCCAATACCGATAAGAAAACCGGACCAAAACTACTTTACTTAGAAATAGCGACACCGTGCATTTTTTAATCTATTAAAACAACAACTCTTACGGTTAAAAATACAATTTATGGCAAAAGCAAATAGCAGATATCTATCCACAAAAATAAAAAGAAAAAAAGATCAGTATGGAATTATTTAACGTTTGTCAGTTTGTGGGGGCATTGATCCACCAGATTTCTGTCCGGAAATTGAATATTGCATCACACCGTCTTTCAAATAGCAGAGGATTTCTTTTTCAAATTCAATCCAGGCGATCGCTCTATCAATTGGATCTTCCAAATGGAAATTTATGGCTTTGGCGAATGGGGCGTTGAGTCATTGCCGAAATTAGTTGACAACAAATACAGACAGATCTGTGATACTTATTCTGAGACTTGTGGATTTTCTGAAGCAAACGTATTTGATGTGTATTTCTTTTGTTTATTTAAATAATTATAATTATTTAAATAAAAGGAATTTTTCTTAACATTAGTTTTCCCATTTTACAACTTCCTCTATAAAATCTAATTAATTTCGAAATTTAGCAGCTTGCAAAATATAATAATGTATTAGTTCATATTGTTCAAATGAGAGAATATATCAATTTAATTAGAAATAATATTATTAATAAGTTTTCATAATGTGTGAAAAAATTGTAAGAAAAAAATTTTGGTTGAAATGTGTAAATATTTTTGATTTTTTTTTTATATCTTAATATTGTATTTCCATATTTATCTGTCTGAGTAATGATAATTAATAAATTAAGTAAAAACTTATTAACTAACTCTTAATGTTAGATAATGTCTAATGTCTAATTAGAAATGTCTCTTAATTGTAGATAAAACAACGGAATGTCTCTTAATGTCTCTTATTGTAGATGAAAGAACTTAAACGAAACAATCTCTCTCTTAATAATAGATATAAAACTGAACAAAAAGTATTAACTCATTTTGAATGTGAAAACAATTGCTAGTTCAACTGTGAAATATTATCCAAAAATGCAATAAATAGCTCAACAATCTATTGAAATATTGAAATAATTCATATAGAAAAATATTGCTAAAGAATTTAATTAAATACATATTAAATTATTTTCTATTATATTATATTCAGTTCTCCAGAGTCTCAAATGACTCCAATTGTCATTTTAGCCAATTTATAGACTCTATCAAATAAATATGACAAGCATACTAGCTATTTACTTATGATTTAATATACTTTCACCAGCTACTATTTTGCTACTTGAGTTTTTATTTCCATTACTTAAATAACCCTAGACAGCCATTAAAGTCGTCAGCATATAAAAAACCACTTATCTGAAAGTCTCATGACACTAGACATGTTTCATTATTTCCACACTAACATTCCATAAATATTCACTCCAGGACAAAAGAATCAATTTGAAACGTCCTCATAATTCTTTCCGAGTATGATCAATTCCATCCGAAAGTTGCCGTCTTTTTGGAGGAAATGAGAGATTTTTTGTTCCTTGAGATATTTCGATTGTTCTTAAATAGTTGAGCAAACAATCCATTAGCAAGACATAAATCAGTATCGGTAAGAGCACCTTTCATCGACCTCATATTCAAGTTGTTCATTTACTGTCAGCAGAAACAGTCATAAATACTTTTACAACAATTCGAGAACGTCAAATATATCCCTAATGGTCCTCCACTCTTTCTCTTCGGTAAATGGGTTATTGTTTATGAGACTCCTTTTTCGCATTCAACCTTTCACTGAAGACAAAAAAGGAAAACTACATTAAAGAAACATATAAACATTGAGTAGTAAATAAATGAACCTTACTCGAGTTCTTAGTTTGTAATTTAATGCGAATTTTATGTTCGTAGTTAATTGAATTGGGGCATGATGATCAGTGATTAGAGCTGTGGATCTGGATGCCACAGGTTACGGAGTCGGTGCCATGGATGTTATAGTAGTTTGGAAAAAGACAATATCTCCTGTCTCAAAATCTGCCGGTAGGCAGACAGCTTTGGCCCTGTTGCCTTTTTTTCTCACAGGAAGAGTTTTGGCATTTCATTCCCATGAGTGGAATGTATGCTTTCATGTATTTGATTCATTTTGGCATTTCATAATAACAACAGATCACTCAAATTTTACAACAGACAAGCAGTATTGGGGTGGGGTAGTTTTAATACATGCAAGTGTTTGTAATAATGAGAACAACCTGTCACCAAATCTGATAGCAGATATTCAGTATCATGTTTAATGAGACTCAGGAAAATTAGCATATGTCTGTGCGACCTTCACATGTTAAAACTACTACAGATTAAATATGAACTATGCCATGAGTTGTTCCATCGTGAGTAGTGATAAACTAAGAGCTAAAAATGTCTATTGCAATGAGAAGTGAGGGAAGTTTCCCCCCCCCCTTGGCAGATTTTCTTAAAGGGAGGTTTTGGGAGAAGAAAAGACAGTTCTGCGGCGAGTCGACCAGAAGTGTTATTTTTTCTTTTTTCTTTCTGAAGTGACTGAATAGGCAGAAGTTTTCGTCTGTTTTCAAAATGAGCCCGATGTAGTTTCGTGAATCACGCTGTGTGATAATTAATGTCTGCTTCAAGCCAGGCAATTAGATTCAACGTTGACTCAAGAACTCTGGAAATCTACTACCTTGAAGTAATAGCACTTGTGATAAAATCTATATTTTAAATTTTTATTTCTTTGTACAATAATCCAGAGTTTATTATTTGTACGTATATATATATTTATATATAGTACTTGTAAACAAAAATTAAAGTGTTCCCATTAACCTGAAAGTGGTCCTCTGCTTAAAGATCTTATACGTCTAATATAGATCAAGACGTTACAACCCAACATAGGGTTGTAGTGCCATTGAATAAGAAGATTTATTAGTGTTACAAATTTGATATAAAAATTTATTTCAAGTATGCTAATGAAGAAGAAAAGAAGTTTATTGATTTAAAGACTGAATATTACTATTTTCATACTTAATTATATTCAGAGTTATTATTACAGTTATTTTTTCATAGCTGTTTTTAGTTTTTTCTATGCTAATACCTTTATTCGTAAAATAATGCTGGATAAAAAAGGGAATTGTCTATTTCTTCTTGTGTATGAATGTAAGACAGTTAAGCCATCCTGTTTTTCGTAAAAATATCAGGAACAATTTTTTGGGTTGATTTATTTTACAGCAATTTATATTGAATCAGCTATTTTTTTTTTTTTTTATTCTAAAGAATAACATATCGAAAAAAGAATAGAACACATTTTTAACTGAATTCGAAATAGAAAACATAAAAGCATATATATAACAAGCCATTTAGCAATGCAATTCTTGATGTTTTAAAAATTATTATAAAAGACATAAAGATTCTTTCACATTTTTAAATACTAAAATCTTTACCAAAATACCACTCCAAAATCTTAATAAAGCACTCTTATTTAAAAGAACGTTTCGCCAGTACATGCTTAAAATTCTTTGAACCATGATGTAAGAAAATGATTTCAGAGATTCCGAAAAATAAAAATTGAATCACTCTGCCGTAGATAATGGGAAGAGGATGAAAAGTAATATAAAGATGTGAATTTTGATGCAAGGCTGGAAAAAAATAAATTGAATATTCCTTCTTTTCGTGGATAAATAAGGCTATTTTGTGGTTTTCATTTTACATTGCCGTCCTATAGTAAAACATTTTCTTTCAAAAAAAAGCTTCTTTGAGAGTAATATTTTACTTTTTTTCATTTTGTCTTTGCTAAATTAAAACACTATTTTTTTCTGAATAACGTAGAAACTATATTCTTTTAACTTTTTTTAACATTCAGAAAAAAGATTTAAATACATTTTTATGCTAAGAAATAATCATTTAAAATTTCTCGCTGTTCTTTAGAACTTATATTTATCAATATATAAATATCTATTATAGATTTCATTAATGTTTTTAAAATATAATTTTGTACACTATTTTTAATAAAATTGATGGAATTATTTAGTTTAATCATTTTCATAAATTTAGGCACAGGAATTTATATTTTATATATCTGTTTATTGGTTTGCCTACCAACTTAAAAAAAAATGAATACATTTTATTTTTAAAAAAAAAAAAAAAATTAAAATACAAATATAAAGTATATTTTATATATATGCATATATAGATATAGATAGAGATTATATATTTTATATTTGGAATTTTTAATTGAATTATTTATTTCTCGCGACCAGATGGTCATTTAGCTATCTCTTTGGCTGTTGGTACCACAGGTTTGAGGTTCGAATCCTGGATGTGGCATGGATGTTAGTTGATGGTTCAATATCTACTTTAAATTGTAGGTGCCGGCCTAATTAGCCTAAAGTGTTCCCAAAATAACAGTAGAGAGACAAACCAAACCAAAACTTTTCTTCACAAGTACGAATGTAAGACTGTTAAGCCATTCTGTTTATCACAAAAAATGATTTTTGATTGATTTATTTTGCAGCAATCTATACTGAATCAGCTATTTATTTTTTTTTTTTTTATTCTAAAGAATAACTTATAGAAAAAAAGAATACAACAATTATTTATTTTACTGAATTCGAAAAAGAACATAAAAGCATATATATAACAAGGCATTTAGCAATGGAATTCTTGATGTTTTAAAAAATGATTTTAGAATATATTATGACTAATAAAGATTCTTCCAAACTTTTTATAAACACGAAAATCTTTACCAAAACACCTGTTAAAAATCTTAATAAACCATCATCATTTAAAAAAACGTTTCGCCTGTACATGCTTAAAATTCTTTGAACCATGATCCATGGTACCGCCGAGACTTGGCCTGTCTGTGCACCAAGACCCTGAGATCTAATCACTCTGCCGTCATGCCATAATTCAATAAACTACCCACATAAAAATCGCATTAAATTACAAACTAAGATCTCGAATAAGGTTCATTTGCTGTACTAATCAATGTTTATATGCTTCTCTAATGTAGTTTTCCTTTTGTCTTCAGTGAAAGGTTGATTGCGAAAGGGAGTCTCATAAACAATAATCCACTTACCGAAAGAGAAAGAGTAGAGGACCATTAAAGATATATTTGACGTTCTCGAATTGTTGTAAAAAGTATTTATGACTGTTTGTGCCGACAGAAAAGTGAACAACTTGCATATGAGGTCGATGAAAGGTGCTCTTACCGATACTGATTTATGTCTTGCTAATGGATTGTTTGCGCAACTATTTAAGAACAATCGAAATATCGTAAGGAACAAAAAATATCTCTCATTTCCTTTTAAAAGACGGCAACTTTGGGGTGGAATTGATCATACTCGGAAGAATTATGAAGACGTTTCAAATTGATTCTTTGTCCTGGAGTGAATATTTATGGAATGTTAGTGTGGGAATAATGAAACATGTCTGGTGTCATGAGACTTTTAGATAAGTGGATTTTTTTTGTATGCTGACGACTTTAATGACTGTCTGGGGTTATTTAAGTAATGGAAATAAAAATTCAAGTAGCAAAATATTAGCTGGTGAGAGTATATTAAATCATAAGTAAACAGATAGTTTGTTTGTCTTATGTTTAATACTTGAATTATGTTTATTGATAGAATCCATAAATTGGCTGAAAAAAACCCATTGGTAAATTTACGAGAAACATCAACTGAGGATATGGGGAACTTAATATGATATAATAGAAAGTAATTTAATGGGTATCTTATTAAATTCTTTTGAAATATTTGTCATAATGAATTATCACAATATTTCTTTGAAATGTTTCAATAGATTGACGAGCTATTTATTTCCTTTTGAGTAATATTTAGTTAATATTTTAAAAATCTACATTTTGATCTAGCAATTATTTCATTTTCAAATTGAGTTAATACGTTTCGATCAGTTCTTTTTTCATTTATCTATAACAAGAGACAGATAATTAAGAGAAATAGTCTATAATTAGGAGACATTGTATTTTTTATGTATAATTAAGAGACAGGCAGACATCTTTTATCTAGACATAGAGACTTTGAAGTATAGGTTTTGCTATTTACAGTGTAATATTGTACTCTTGTTAATAAATTACAACACTCAAAAACTACATTTTCCACTTCTATATATAAAAAAAATTTTACACATTTAAAACACACGTGTGGCACTCTCGCGCTGCCACAGGTTTCTGGGTCGAGAGTCGGTGGTACCATGGATGTTGTATTGGTTTGGAATTCCTTTCAAACCGTAGGTCCTGGTCTAATAAAATTCTAGAGAGTTAGGCTTAGGGTTGACAATTCTACCCCGCAAAAAAAGGACTGCATCTCATTGTCTCGAAATCTGCCAGTAATTAGCCTGTCTTGGCCCACCATAGAGTTGTTGCACCAATAAGGAAGGAAGGAAGTGTCTTGAATTAAATAATGCATGACTATTTTAACAGTTATTATATTATTTACACAACAGTTTTTAATTTTCCTATGCTAATACGTGTACTCGTAAAATAATGCTGAATATAGTTGTTGTTGTTTCATATCCCCTGAAGAGTACAATAGATCACATATCTTGGTGCTCCCGAATAATATTAGCTATGCTGATTGAAACCGGAGTATAAATCCTCTTCCGAAAACGGTCTAGACCAGGGGTCTCCAAACTTTTGCTCAATTTGGGCCAAATCCGCCCTCCAGTGTGATCAATCCGACCCGCGACAGCGAATAGTTTTTTTGTTTCTGTAATAAATTTGGATAAAAAACACAGAATGATAATAACTCGGTTTTATTTACAATGATATGTAAAACTTAATGACAAGCATAATACGCTTTCAAATTTAGCTTAAACATAACAACCAACAAATAATGAAAGGAATCCCAAAATATTATAAACTAGTGAACATCCCGCTCATTAAAAGTAATTATGTTGGGGTAAAGAGTATCGCATATGTATGTATATCGATGTTTGGAATGTATATATCCGGAATCAAATAAAGATTATTATCCAGAAACTCCCTCAGATAATGGAAAACTAAATTAACGCTAATGAAACCGCGGGATATCCACTGATGCAAAAAAATACTAATGAGATTTATGCAATTGAGATTTTCCAGTGACAATAGTTTGTAGTTGGCAAGCGTATGTTCGCTCAGAGCGCGTACTCGGCGACTGGTCTAGAATTTATAGATAATTTTGCAGAAAAATTAAAACTTTTGGCCCTTGGTACTTACTGGAGTAAACAGTATGTTTTTCCCGAAGGCTGGAAAGTTTAGAGACCCCTGGTTTTTTAACAATGCATGGCGGCTGCAAAAGCTGAGCAATCAACGATATTATGATGAAGAAAGATTCGACATCAGGGCAGTTGCCACATTTTTGGAACTTATTTTTTAACGCCATCAGCAGAAATTTTATATTTTCATTAATGCGGTGCTTCATCCTTAATTTTGTACAGTCTTGTTTTAGAAAATTTGATAATTAGCTGTTCTTTTCTGTCTGCATTTAGTTATGTAATTTGGTATTTAATATTGATCTTAAAAGAAATCATAAGTTTAGATTTTGCCAAAATTTGCATCTGCAAGGGAAGTAGGAATGGCAATCTTATTCAGACTTTTAGCATTCTATTATAAAGAAGTAATATTTGATAAAAGTTTTAATTGTCCTCTCCTTTTTTGGCCTGATGGTCAATTATCTAGCTTTCTGGCCGTTGGTACCATAGGTTTCAGGCTCGAATCTTGGCGATGGCATGGATGATGATTGCACGTGAGTCGGAATCCATGTTAAATTGTAGGTACCGGTCGAATTAGACTAAAGTGTGCACAAATGTCCGTAGAGCGACAAATCAAACTTTTTCTTCTCATGTATGAATATAAGATTGTTAAGCCATTCTGTTTTTCATAAAAAATGTCTGAAACATTTTGGGTTGATTTTTTTTTTTTTTGCAATTTATATTGAATCAGCTTTTTTTTTTTTTTTTATTCTAAAGAATAACTTATTAAAAAAGAATAGAACATATTTTTTTACTGAATTCGAAATAGAAAGCATAAAAGTATATATATAGCACATTTAGCTTGCAATTCTTGATATTTTAAAAAATTATTTTAGAAAATATTATGAATAATAAATATTTTCCCCCATTTTTGAAAAAACTAAAAATCTTTACCAAAATATCCCACGAAAATCTTAATAAACCTCCTCCATTTAAAAGAACGTTTCGCCAGTACATGCTTAAAATTCTTTGGGTCATGATATAAGAAAAATGATTTCAGAAAATCTGAAAATAAAAATAAAAATTTGAATCCCTCCACAGAAGATAATGGGAAAGAGGGTGGAAAGTAATATAAAGATGTGAATTTTGATGCAAGGCTGAAAAAATAAATTGAACATTCCTTCTTTCGTGGATAAATAAGGCCATTTTACGATTTTCATTTTTACATTACAATCCTCTTATAAAACATTTTTCTTATGAAAAAAAAAATACTTTGAGAGTAATTTTTTTTTTTTCATTTTGTCTTTGGTAAATTAAAACACTATTTTTTTCCTGAATAATGTAAAAGTTTTATTATTTTACTTTTTTTTTTAAATTTTATAATCCTTTAGAAAAAATTTTAGATGCATTTTTTATGCTAGGAAATATTCACATTAAAATTTCCCTCAACGCTGTTAGAACTGATATTTACCAATATAGAAATAGGTATTATAGATTTCATTGCTGTTTTTAAAATATAATATTATTTATTATTTTTAATAAAATACTGTTTGAATTATTTTGTTTAATCATTTTCATAAATTTAGATGGAGGAATTTATAGTTTCACATATCTAATTATTGAAATACCAACCAACTTTTATAAGTTTGAAAAAATATGTAATCCCTTTTATTTTCAAAAAAAAAAAAAAAAAAAAAATTTAAAATATCTATAAAAATTATTACTAAGTTAAACAATTTTAATTAAAAGTGGTCCCGAATAATATTGGTTATGCTGATTGCCAACTCGGAGTATAAATCTTCTTCCGATTAATGGCCAAGAAAATGCATGGCGGTTGCAAATAGCTGGGTAATCAAAGACATGATGAGGAGTAAGCTCGACATCAAGGCAGTTGCCTATGTTTGGTATTTTTTAACACCATCAGCAGAAAATTTTCATATTTTTGTGGTGCTTCATCCTTAATCTTGTAAGAGTAGTAGCTGTATTTCTGTCGACATTTAATTCTGTAATTTGGTATTTAGTTTTGATATTAGGTATCATAAGTTTAGATTTTTCCAAAGCATTTACATATGCAAGGGGAGTAGGAATGGCAGTCTGTTCCAGGCTTCTGCGGGATAAAAGTAGATTGTTCTTTCCTTCTCGCGACCTGAATGGCCAATTATCTAGCCTTCTGGCAGTTGGTACCACAGGTTTCAGGCTCGAATCTTGGCGGTGGCATGGATGTTCGTTGGTGGGTCAGAATCCACGTTAAACAGTAGGTTCCGGTTTCAAATTTGCCTAAAGTGTGCACAAAATGACCGTAGAGTGAAAAACCAAACCTTTTTTTCTCATGTATGAATAAAAGATTCTTCAGCCATTCTGTTTATCATAAACAAAACGTCTAAAACAATTTTGGACTGATTTATTTTGTATCAATTTATATTGAATCAGCTATTTTTTTTTCTAAAGAATAACTTATCGAAAAAGAATAGAACACTTTTTTTTACTGAATTCGAAAAAGAACATAAAAGCATTTATGTAACAAGGCATTTAGCAATGCAATTCTTGATGTTTTAAAGAATTATTTTAGAAAATATCATGACTAATAAAGATTCTTTCACATTTTTTTAAACACTAAAATCTTTACCAAAACGCTCCTCAAAAATCTTAATAAACCACTCTTATTTAAAAGAACGTTTCGTCCGTACATGCTTAAAATTCTTTGGACCATGATGTAAGAAAAATGATTTCAGAAAACCTGAAAAAAATAAAATAAAAATCAAATCACTCCGCCGTAGATAATGGGGAAAAGGGTGGGAAAGTAATATAAAGATGTGAATTTTGATGCGAGGCGGGAAAAAATGAATTGAATATTCCTTCTTTTCGTGGATAAATAAGGCCATTTTACGGTTATCATTTTTACATTACACTCCTGTAATATAACATTTTCTTTAAAAAAAAAACAAAGCTTCTTTGAGAATAAATATTTTGCTTTTTCATTTTGTCTTTGCTAAATTAAAACGCTATTTTTTTTTCCTAGGTAACATAGAAAATGTATTCTTTAACTTTTTTATTTTTATTTTTGTTTTTTAAATCTTCAGAAAAAAAAAATTGAAATGCATTTTTTATGCTACGAAAAATCCCATTAAAATTTCTCGCTACGCTGTTAGAACTTATATTTATCAATATAGAAATATCTATTACAGATTTCATTGTTTTTAAAATATAATTTTATTCACTATTTTTAATAAAATTGTTTGAATTATTTTGTTGTCTCATTTTCATAAATTTAGATGGATGAATTTATAGTGTATATATTTATTTATTGAAATACCAACCAACTTTTTACAAGTTATATATATATATTATATATATATAATTACATCAGCATATTGCTATATATATATATATATATATATTAGAAGAAATGAAATTAATTTTAATGCTCAGAAAATAAAACCGCTTATTATGATTCTTTAGATATATTTTTAGATTCATAAATTAAAATATGACAAACTTATAATGTAATAAATATGTATGACTCAATAATTTTATAAATTTTGATGTCCGACTCATGGCTCAGTGGCATCGTGCGCCATCGGTGTGCATTTGGACTGAGATTCAATCCACTGGAGGCTTTGTTGTAGACACTGTTTCAAAACGAGAAGATTCGATGGCGTTTGTGATGTTCAACATCCGGCCTCATTTTCGGACTACCTATTGAGAGTTTTCAGGTTTTCTTCCATTCGATATGCAAATGCGGAATTGTTCCCTATAAAAAGTCCCTGTCGGAAGGCTCTGCCCTCTTTCTTCAACTACACGGAGCCAAGTCAGAACTACGATTCTATCTACGACTGTTCTATCACAACAGAAGCTGCCATTCCTTCCATTAGAACACTAGTTCATGGAGTTGGTCTAGATGTTGCTGTCTGCCATGTGGGGTAACAACAACATAAAATTTGAAAAAAAAGTATTAAAAACAATTTTGGAAAGCATGTCTATTAGAATGAGAAGACAAAAAAAAAAATAAATAAATAAATATTTAGAATTAATAAGAAGAAAGGCATTAAGATATTAGATATGTCGTAACTATATCATTTAACAAATTTCATAAAAGAAATTTGCAACAGACTGGAAAATATGACGATCAGAATTGAGAAGGCCAAAAAATAAAAAAAACATATTTTAATAAGAATAAAAAGTTATTACAATATTAGAAGGTATTAGAGCTGCCTAAACTGTTATTTGACAAGTATCATAAAAGAAATTGCGATTAAGTATTTGATACATAAAACAAATTAAGTATGAAATTAGTTTTGTGTGCTTTAACGGCGACGTTTTAACTAGAAAATTTATTTATCAATTTATAAATATTGAATCTTTTGATACAGTCGCCCCCAAAAAAAAATTGAGACATCCTTAAAATTTTTGTAAATGCTCATTAGATCGTGCTAACTAATTATTTTTCGTAGATGTTTCATTAGTTCATATAAGTGGTATCATTGGAAATGGTCCGAAGGATATTACTTATTGTGCAGTTGGTTCAGTGCAATGCAGTTGATTAACAAAATTAATTATCATGGTTAATGAATCGCTAAATCGAGATTTTCTCTTTAAGGAAACCACGATTTTTAGCACAATCGATTCAGCATGTTGAAATTATTTTTTTTGTAGAGATTTGATTAAATTTTTGGAGATATGTGGGTTCAAAAACTGACTTTCCTAACGTTAAATAAAATTTTTGCTTAATGTACGATATTTTGCGTTCTAATTAATAATTATTTTAGTCAATTTTTTTGGAATATTTTGTTAAAACATTAAACATTAAATACAGTTATGAAAAAAAAAAATTGAATTATAACATACAAAACTTTTATGCTGTCGGCTTTCTAGTGACGTCAACTCTTAAGATATAAATATTTTTTTTTCAAATTATTATGAAAAGTTTAAGAGATATTCAAAAAATATTGAATGGGGGCCCGACTCCAAATTAAAAAATATATCTTATAGATCTGATTTTGCGTAAAATATATAGCGCTGATGACGCATGCGCCAGGTCGGAAAGCGGAGATTTAACAAATAAATAATTTCATTCGTTTGATTTAAGTTTTCAATCTTTTTTAATTGTAATTTTTATGCATTTGATTAGATTTTCTCATTTAAAAAATGTGTATTATATTAAAAAAAAATTTAGTTCTATATTTTTCAGAAATGAAAATTATCATAATTCGAATTTCATAATATGTTAATAAACAAAACTTTTAAAAAACACAAATAATTTTTTGCATGCATATTTTATGCTTATGCTTCCACTTTAGAAGCTTAATTAGCAAGTCTCTTTTTAACGACAGCATTTAAAAACTTATTCCTTCCTAAAATTAAAAAAAAAAAATACTTTTTGCAATAATAATATAGATTTCATGGGTTTTTTATTTTCAATATATTAAGTTGAATTATTTAACATTAATTTAAAAAATTCTTACCTTGCATATTTAAAGCATACTATATATTTTAATACCTACTTGCAGACATGGCCTGGAGTTATGCATTAAAATAATTATAAAAGTATGAATTTAGCACACTCTGTTGGTGAAAAATTTCATAATTACAAAATCTGAATTACGAAATGTTTCAAAAGAAAATGTATTATAATATCCAATTAAAACAAATTTTTTTGTGTCACACAACCACGGAATAAAAAAAATGTTTATTTTCAACTTTACATGTTATACAAATTAAGAAAAGTAATTAAATCAGAAATACGAAAAAAGAGAACATGATGCGAAAATTGTATAAACATTAAATAATTAAATACTTAGATTGAAATAAAATATAAAAAAAATAATTAATAAAGCTTAACTGAATAAACACTGTTGCTTTATGAATATAAACGACTTCACGAATTATTATTGAAAAATGGAAATGTATACCTGCGCCAGAGGAATTATATCTTCTTCGTCTGCGTGTTCACAAAGCTTATTTTATCGAGCAAGAAATGTGAGTATCGAGAGAATGCGATTGGTTTTTGAATAAAAGGATTGGTGTTCATAGTCCACTGGAGATGTGTGTTTTATTTGGAGACCATGATATTTAACATGGTCCTTCGAGCAGGAGTCTGGATCACAATTTTGTGGAGTTTGAATTCAAGTTTGGATTTCGAAATGATTAACTCGCATTTCTTGGAGTTCAGATTCAAGTTTGAATTCGAAGATTTACTATGGAAGGTGATAATAAAATGACAGAAATTAGAAATATAATTCAGATAAGTGAGGTTTTTAAGACTGAAACAGATCTCATTAATTGCTCAATTGAATCTGTACAAGTATCTGTGGAAGAGGAAAAGAAGGAGAGTTCGGAAAGATTGGAGATCGATAAAATGAAAACTATTCATAGTATAAAGGTGGAGCAGCTTAAACTTAGACAATTTGAAAAAAAATAGAGAGTTAGAGAACCTGCAGAAGGAAATTTCAGTTAACTACAAAAACTGAATCTGTGTCTGGTCTAGAAACTTCAATTAAAAGTGTAAAGAGCTGGTGTATACCGGTAATTAACAGAGCCGGTACTTAACTGGATGAGAGTCAGTTAAGAGAAATAAACCACATTTAAATCGCTAGAAACCACCCTGAATTTTTCCTTAATCTAAAGGAATACGATTTTGCCAAACTAACCGAAACGAAGACGATAGGAGTATATTGGATGCCAGTAGAGGATTATTTTTCTTTCAGCGTAAGGGTGGAATTGGCAGATTTTTTACATTAAGTGAAGTATCTTGTCAACTATAGCAACTAAATCTGATCCATTGGACATTTGGGTCTAGTGGTGTCGAAAGTGAAGATCTTCATGCAAGAAATGTGTCGTCTTAACATAAATTGGGTCGATCTGGTCCCAAATCCAAAAGGAAGAGAATGACACCAGTTTCTGAGAAACCTTGAGAGTGTGAGTAAGTTAATAATTAAAAGGTGTTATTGTTCTAGAGAATTCTTGAGATTCAAGGGTTTTTGACGCTTCGGAACACGGTTATAGAGCTGTATTTTATTATAAATCCATTCCTCATCGGGCATGACAATAGTAAAATTAATAACCAGTAAATCGATAGTCAAAATCAAAAATCACAGACAAATCAAATCAAAAAAAATAATCAAAAAATCAAAAAGTCTCACGATCCCGAGACTTGAACTTTGTCCTGCTGTCTTGTGGGTGAAATTAATGAAAAGAACGCTCATTGCCTTTGAAGCGTAAGACATCTCAAGTATTCTGCTGAAGTGATTCTATTATTGCACTTTTTTTGTCTTAAGATAGAATCAAGTGATTTATAGACTTTCGTGCGCAGAAGAATGGCTACAATTCCTCGATTGTCGTCTGAATTTCAGTGCCACCACATTAGATCAGACAAGAACACTGCTGATCTTATTTAGCGAGGTGTGGATCCTCACAGACAGTGAGAGCTGTGATGGAAAGGACCAGAGTTTCTGGCTGGAGAACAGTATCCTGATCAGCAGATCCAGTTCCCTGATGAACAAGACGAGTACTTTTCTGAATTGAGATATTCATCCCAGAGTTGGTAATAACAAATTGTTTGTTGTTATAAGAGACTGCAAACTTTTTTGAATCAATTGCTAATTTTAAATAATAATTATGTAAAAGTTATACGTATATTAAATTACTCATTTAGATTTTTAAAAATACAAAGGGACAGTTATTTAAATTATAATCATGACCCAATTAATGTTTCAGAAATAAATAATGCTGAGACATTTTTAGAAGAATCTATTCTAGAGGAAAAATTTTTATGTGAGATTAAATGTTTATTGAAAAATAAGTTTAGTTCAAAGAGTGAATTAAAATTCTTAAAATCCTTTTAAATTCAGATGGAACCTTAACAGTATGTGGACGCTTAAGAAATGCAGAGTACAGTTTTGATCTAAAATACCCTATTACCCTATAATTCTATTTTGCCAAATAGTCGTTTTTAGTAATTATAGTTAAGATACTTCCACCTTTAATTTAAAATTGCTTTTTCACCCATCTTGTTATTTTTAACTAATCTAATATTAAAAATCATTCCAATTAAATACAGAATCAGGGAAAATAAATTTTCAAGATAACCCTCAACGATTTCGAATGATAAAATAAATTATTCAAAAACATTAATGTGATTAAATTGCTTCCTTTTTTTTTTTCTGTGTTATACTTACTATTACTTTGCTCATCAATAAACCCTATCCTAAGTTGAAAAAATAAGAACTTTTGTGGTGGATTCCACTATTCCATTAGTTGCCTTTTTTTTACCGGTGGAAAAATAATGTCCCTTCTGGCAAAGACATAAGCAGCACTGAATAAGAAATCTGATTGCATCGTAGCTTGTTGACAATCTGATCACTTTGCTTTGATATTTCGTAATGTCATATAAAAATATACATATAGTGAGCAAAAGAGAAATAGCCTCAGTTATTGTTAAGTATTAAACTTTATTCTTGAAGTTTTTCATCTTTTAAAATGAATTTATTTTATTAAAAAATAATTAATACATCAAACAAAAGTTTTCTTACCGCTAAGCAATATTTTTCATCTGTTTGTTAAAAAAAAAATTCATCGGCGAAAGAATGATTTTTTTGAGGCTATTCACGAGGCCAATTTTTGATTTCTTTAAACGACTACTGATGCAGGCGATGGGCCATCGATCGATAAGGTGGTAATCAGAAGGAGCATTGTCTGGAGAATATAGGGGTAATGTAAGGCGCCTCATCCAATAACGTTTACAAATAGTTTTTAGCTTGATTAGCTTAGCTTAGCTATTTTTCCTGTCGATTCTCCTATTCACACATTTTTTGTCAATGATCAGCACAAATGCTTCATTACTGTCTTACATTCTTCAGTAATCAATTCAACATGTTTTATCGATCCATTTTTTTCTTTAGTTTGACCGGATGCCTTCAGAATCACTATCGTTTAAATGTTAAAACCATTTTTGACAAATACCTCCAGCGGGTGCATGTTCCTCGTGAGTTTCTACAAGAATTCAATGCACTTCAGTTACACTCTTATTCCAATTAAAACAGAGAAGCAGAACTTACCGCGGTTCTTTTATTGGTGCAACATTCGATTTGTTAAAAATTTTTTTTTATAAAAAAACACTGTAAGTTGCACTTCTACGAATGATTTATACTAAGCATCAAAGCTGAACGACAGTTATTTGAAATGAAGTATTTTTCACTACGATTCATCTAATAATAATAATACTGGCCATCTGTTATTAAATTATACTGTTATTAAATTTAAAAGTTAAGAAGGAGGCCGTGATGTAGAACTATTTAAGTCTCATTCGTGTAGGTTAGTTAGGGTGGAAAAAAAGGCGAGGTTCAACTTCAGCTGGTAGAGGGCATTACATCTGCTTTGAACAACACTTGTACTCTAAAGCGTTTTTGACAATTCTACGTATTGGCAGTTGAACAGGTTGAAATTTCTCAACTTATTCCAACTTTTTTCCTAAAGTCCCTCTGGTACAGTGTTATATCTATCCCGTGTTTATTTATTTAGTGATGTTTAGGTCTCTTGAAGATGCAGTTTTTTTCTCTTCATCATGGTTTAGAATCTATGGGTTAGATTATAATAGTTCTGTCTATAAAGTGAAAATATATAGAAGTATATTTAACAAAAAAAAAATCAAATCACAATTAAATCGAAAAGTAGGATTTATATAGAAGCATATTTAAAAAATCTCTCAATTTACAATCGAAAAGTAGGATTTATATAGAAGTATATTTAACAAAATAAAAATCTCAATTTACAATCGAAAAAATAGGATTTATATAGAAGTATATTTAACAAAATAAAAATCTCAATTTACAATCGAAAAGTAGGATTTTATTAAAACTGCAGGTGCAGGTTAGGCAACCAGATTGTAGCTGAGTGTGGTTGGGTTGAGATACTTGAGACACAAGTTTTAGAACTCACAGTTTTATTTACACACACACAAACACCAAACACCAAACACATACAAGTAAAGATATACAGTATTTAACGCATTTAAAGACATATAATTATAGATTCGTGGAAGGAACTCCTCTTATAGGCCGAATACCAGATGCTCAGGTACGCGCGGAAGTCGAGAAATATACTTCCTTTCTGGTGAGAGTCTTTAGACCAATTAATGCGCCGAGATGCCTGAATATATTTCCTCTCGGGATGAGAGACTATGAACTAAACATTCCTCAACAGAAGGACAAAGGTGGGACTCTCTCTGGAAGACTCTTTCTACTAGGGTGAGAGTCTCGAGGTCTACTGACCATTTCTCCCGAACGCTACAAGAGGGCGTTCTTGCCAATGTGTGAGGACGATGCACTGTTACAAAACTATTTTTTTATTTGTTTAAATAACAAAAAACATATAATAAAATAGGTTTTGCTGTAAATATTCAAAACTACATACCAACTTATTTCTTTCTTTTTTTTTTAAGTTTCTCAAATGATTGACTTAACAAATGCTAAATGAAAATTGAAACTTTTTTAAACCTGCATCAATCTTTAAAAAATGTAAATATAATTTTACTGCAAAATTGTAAAAATGAAACATACATAATTCTTCTAAATGAAAACATCATTACATCATTCTTCTTCTTCATTGGCGCAACAGCCCCATGGTAAGCAAAGGTAATCTGCCTACTGGCAGATTTCGAGACAGGAGATGCTTTCTTTTACTAGTAAGGGCTGTCAGCCCTACTCCCAACAGTCATGTCAGATAAGGACCTACGGTTTAAAGTGGATAGCGAACCACTACAAACATCCATGGCATCTCATACCCGAAACCTGTGGCACCAATCTCTGAGTGACAGTCACTCGACCATCAGGCCCTATGTTTATCTAATTATTATGACTAAATTTTATTTTATCATTCTTTTAATATAAATTTTGTTACAAAAATGTGCATTAAAATTTCTTTTATACATTGAAACAACTTTGAAATTCTAAAAAAGACAGTATAATTTTAAGCAGATTTATTTATTCTAAGCAAATAAAGTGGATTCCAAGACTCGAACCTGAAAACTGCGACATTGAGGGCCAGAACACTAGTTACTCGGCCTTCAGGCTTCTGTTAATCGCTACTATTTTAATAGAAAAATACACAATGTTTCTTTCAGAAAAAAGTACACTTGTTTTCTCTTTAAAGCAAATATCTTTCATAAAAATATATGAATTTTATCTTTTAATTGCCACAGTTTTTCAAAACAATTTAAAAACTCTAGAAAATTAGAAAATTTAGTATTTTCTCAAATATAAAAAAAACACCAGAAAGAATAATTTTCATGAATAATACAATTCAAATTCTAATTTGCAATACGACTCAACCTCAACTACTTTTATATTTGCTGTGTAGTTTGGAAAAATATAATTGTATACTGAACTTATGAATCCTATTTGAAATGCACAATAATAATAATAACTTGAATGCAATAATAATTATAAATCTTACCATGTCTCTTAAAAATATCTCAACTCTCCTTACTGTGCGAATGTGTGAGCTCCATTTGCAGATTTTCTTTATACGTTTACTTTAAAATGTTTAATAGCCACGACGAAACCGATTTTTAATTTAGATCCCTGTAAACACATCTTCCTCGGCAATTTCTTTTAAACAATTCTCGGGATTTTCGGTTGTTAGCAACTCGTTCGAAAACGAGAGAAAATTAATATATTGAGTAGGAATGGAAAATATTTACTTAGAAGTAAAATTTCGTATTGAGAAAACAGTGAGGCAATCGAAGATACATTTCACATTCTTTTGGAAGGTATTTGCTTTTAAAGAGAGAAAAATAAACATGCGTTTCTCTGAAAGAAACATTGAATATTTTTCAACAAACGAAAAAGTAAAATAGTAATAGTAATAGTAACAGATTTCTAAAAGAATTGTATATATTTTCTTTTTTTATAAGTTAACTGAAAAAGGAAAGTTAGAAATATGAATCTTTATTCATATAGATTTTAAACAAAGTTCCAATTTATCATGTTCTCATATATATGACAAACTATTTTATTATTATCATATTCTCATGTATATGACAAACTATTTGATTATCATGTTCTCATGTATCTGACAAACTATTAATTATTATTATTATTATTATATTATGATATATCTGGCAAACTATAAATTATTATTATCATGTTCTCATGTATTTGACAAACTATTAAGTATTATTGTCATGTTATGATATATCTGACAAACTATAAATTATTATCATGTTCTCATGTATCTGACAAACTATTAATTATTATTGTCATGTTATGATACATCTGACTAACTAAAAATTATTATTATCATGTTCTCATGTATCTGACAAACTATTAATTATTATTGTCATGTTATGGTATATCTGACAAACTATAAATTATTATTATCATGTTCTCATGTATTTGACAAACTATTAATTATTATTGTCATGTTATGATATATCTGACTAACTATAAATTATTATTATCATGTTCTCATGTATCTGACAAACTATTAATTATTATTGTCATGTTATGATACATCTGACTAACTAAACTATTATTATCATGTTCTCATGTATCTGACAAACTATTAATTATTATTGTCATGTGATGATACATCTGACCAAACTATAAATTATTATTGTCATGTTCTCATGTATCTGACAAACTATTAATTATTATTGTCATGTTATGGTATAACAAAACTATAAATTATTATTATCATGTTCTCATGTATCTGACAAACTATTAATTATTATTATCATGTTATGATATATCTGACAAACTATAAATTATTATTATCATGTTCTCATGTATCTGACAAACTATTAATTATTATTGTTGTTATGATACATCTGACTAACTATAAATTATTATTATCATGTTCTCATGTATCTGACAAACTATTAATTATTATTGTAATGTTATGATATATCTGACAAACTATAAATTAGTATTATCATGTTCTCATGTATCTGACAAATTATTAATTATTATTGTCATGTTATGATATATCTGACAAACTACTGATTATTATTATCATGGTCTCATATATCTGACAAACTCAAAAAGAGCATTAATTTTTAAGATCCTATTTACATATTCAATAAGGGTATAATTTTATTATTTCACGTAGAAGTACCAATAAAAAATGAAATTTAAAAATATGAATCTCTATTCATATAGATTTTAAACAATTTTCGATTTTAGTTTAAATATTATTATTGTCATATTTTCATATATCTGGCAAACTCATAAAAGAGCTGGTAAGTAGTCATTATATGATGTATTATGTATGATCATGTATGATCTAATTTATTTTCGATTAGGGGTATAATTGTATTATCTCATGTAGAACTATAAATAAAAATTATAATTATTGTATACTACTATGCACAAAAAAAGTACGACTAATTATTCTTTTTTAAAAAACACTTTATTTATTCTTCAAATTTATTTCATCGCCTTCAAAGTAATGCACTTATGCCAACTTTTTTTTTCAATCCTCAATGCATGCTAAAAAGTCATCGGCAGGGATGGCCTTCAAAGCACGCGGCGATTCACGTTGAATCTCTTCAATCGACTTAAACCACTGTCCCCGGGAGGTCTTTTAAGTTTAGGGAATAGCCAGAAGTCGTATGGTGGGAATACGGCAGTATTGGAACGATATGGGTTTCATTTTTGACGAAAAAGTCACGAAGAATCAATGCAGTGTGAGCTGGCGCATTCAGTTTTTCGATACCAATCGAGATTTGACGCGTTTGAGGCCCAAATGGAATGGACCGATCCTTTTGAAATTCCAACATCATCAGCAAGGTCTCTAATTGTAAATCGGCGGTTTGCAAGCACCAAATCTGTAATTTTTTGGACGTGAACTTCGTCAGTGGAGGTTAATGGTCGACCAGAGGGCTCTTCGTCTTCAACGCGTTCTCTGCCTTCTTTGAACTGTTTATACCACTTCTACACATTTCTTTCCTATATAGGAACGCTCACCGAATTTTTCTGCAACATTCTATACGTTTCCGCAAACAAAATTTACTGCAAGTTGTTTGCTCAATGAATTCAGACATTTCAAAAATCGCCGGAATCACTTTTTAACGTCTCACAAAGGCAAACGAAACTCAAGCACTAATGAATATTTGGACATCAAATTTCACATATAACTTCACATCAAACTAAAAAAAAAAAAAAAATTGAAATTTCATAAGCCCCGGGAATTTTAAATTGAAAATTGGTCTTACTTTATCGACACAGTAGTATTAGATTACTATTTCAAAAACCAATAATTTTTTTCTGTTTTATAAAGTAAAATAATTCATATTACAAGAGTAATTATTTATTCATTGTATTAAAATGATAAATATTACAATTAGTAACACAAAATAACGTTATTTTTTTTTTAATTCAATTAATTATTTTTTAACATTAATCTCTAATGCTTGTGAAGAGTTTTTGATTTTTAAATTGAATAAATGCAATTTATTATTTAGCTATTAAAAATTTTAAACATCTTAACACTCTCGTATTTAATTTTTTTTTTTTTTAAGATTCTCGTATTGTAAAAAAAATTACATGGTAATACAATATATTTAAAATCATTGTTTATTAATGAAATTTTTACATTTGTAAAGATAGAAAATATACTTTCACTCTAAAATAATTGAAAATAATGTATGCAAAATAAAACATTAAACTAATTAAATTTTTCCAAGAAGAAAAAAATTAGTTTTTAGAAAAATATTTAAACTAATCACATTTATATTTATTTTTTACGGTACTGATATTAATTTAAATATTATTTGGATGAATTATTTAATTAATGAGCACAAAACTTTCGTAGTATTAGATTGCAACCTCGTTATGACGATATGATATTTGAAAGAAAAATTCATTACTTAAAAACACTTTAGATAAAGATTTTTTTTTCTTTTTTTTTGCCACCCGAAGGCATTTACTTGATAGTATTGGATGGAAATTCATCAAATAGCAATAAAACAAATTAAAATACTATCTTTATCTTTTTTTTTATTCTTTTAATATTTTTCTGTAGCTTTGAAAAAGAAACATTTTAAATAAATACATTGATATTCGTTATAAGCATTTTTAATTATAAAAACATTCAAGGTGTTTCATACAAAATATATTGAAAAGATATTTTTTATTATATAAAAAGAATTTATCATTTAATGAGTCAAAATAACTCCATCTTAAATATATATAATTAGAATATAAAATAAATTTACTCTAGTTTTATGATTAAATCTCAAATAAATAAATTCATGGTCAAATACTGAAATAATTTGGTGAAATACTGTTAGTTTAAATATATAATCAAAATTATATATTATATATCACGTTGGAGAAATGGTGTTTTTGTCGTTACTTATAGCTAGAAGTTTTTAATTATTTTATATGCCATAATTAATAACGTATATAAAATATTTTATCTTTGATTATATAATTAATTAAATTTATTTTGTTTCTATATTATTACTTTTATATATTTCGTTTATTATACGCTTATACAGGTGATTATAATTAAAGTCCCACTTTCAAAATACTGTAAAAAAGAACCACTCGTCATAATGAGTTAAAATTGGAACTGAAGATACTTGAAGAAGGGATAAACTGCACGGCATTAAAAAAGGTTCCGAAGTGTAGTAAATAGGTGGCGCTGTAAGCGGCATGCAGCTAAAAATCGAAATTACAACATATTTGGCATGAGTTGCACATTAAAACCAACTGTAGTGTTCAATGTGCTTGATTGTGTAGGTTTTTTGACGCAAAAAATGACTTTCAAGTCATTCAACAGTTGTAATACTGTTAATGGAAAGCCCATCCACCACAGCAAGGTCATGTCAAATTAGATGGGAAAATCAGTGGAACTTTTTTGGGAATTTTTTTTTTTTGATGCCATACCATTCCCCCTTCAAGTATCTTCAGTTTAAATTTGAACACATTGTAACGAGTAGTGCTTTTTGTATAGAATTTTGAAAGTGTAACTTTATAATTGAAGTCCCACTTTCAAAATTCTGTACACCCTGTTCTGCTCGTAATTTCATAGACACTCATTAAAAATGGAGAATTATTTCTAAAGAAACCATAAATAAAAAAATGCATATAACTTTTAATAAAATGATTTAATACATTTTAATTTAAATTTTTTTAATTAATTAATTTTTCAATTTAAAAAAAAATTTTTTTTTTTGATCACAAATTTTTTGTTTGAATTAAAATATTAGAACACCAAAAATATAATCCAGACTTTCCAGACTTGGTAATTTGCGATGTATGCTCGCTGAAACTGCTTTATCTCAATTTATCCAAATTCTATTTACAATAATACAGATAAAAAATTTCTAAAGTGAAAATGAAACCTTAATTAAGAAATTACTCTAAAACTAATTCATTACGTATGACGGATTACAAATTTCATTTTAAAAGAAAAGATTCGTTACTCATGTTTTCTAGCAACCAAAAGAAAATAAATAACATGAATAAATTTGAAAAGAAAGAAATAGATAAAATTTCAGATCAAATAAACCATAATATTTTAACAGTTTAATGTTAATTAGAACATATGATGTACAACTAGTACTTGAAATAAAAAGTGAATATATAATCTAATTAAAGAATTTATTCTACCTTAGCAATCAATATATTATTAACAGAAAATCTATAGAGAATCTACCACCTTTACCATTTCTATCCCTCGTTTCCCCAAACAAAACTAGTAACAAAGATATTTTCGTCGATAACATACAACCATCAACTGTCCCAGTCTAGCACAAAGATGGACGAATGTAAGATGCAGTGAGCTCTCTGATCCATGCTTTTAATGTTTCTACCACACAGAAAATGTAAGATATTTTTTTTTTTATCTGGTAGCTCTTACCATCCTCAAATCAAAGAGCTGGATTCTTCTAGACACAAGATTCTTTCGATCGATTCCATAACACAGAGGGCCTTATATCAATAAATCACTAATAGAAAAATTTTAAATATGTACATTGTTACTCATTGTAAGCATTTTTAATTATAAAAACTTACGCGGTGTGTCATACAAAATATATTGAAAATATTTCTTAAATACATATATAAATTAATCAATTTATTAATAAAAGGATTTAATACATTTTAATTTAATTTAATATTTTAATCAGTTACTTTTAATTTTTAAAGTTATTGATTACAAAATTTTGTTACTGTTGTTCTGATGCAGCTGGCAACACAGAGACAGTTAATCTTAATGCGATAAATAAGACAGTACCGCTGTTACCCCTTTAACACTACCCAGATAGCATGTAGCTTGAAGATAGGCCACGGACGCGAATAACACGCAATGCTCTACAGTTCTATTAGACCGGACGTACTGTTACAGTGGATTCTGATCCACTGCAAACATCCATGGCACCACTGGTACTCGAACCCGAAACATTGTGTTACCGAGAACAGTGCTTAATACTTGGCCATCAGGCCCCTTACGAAATTTTATAACCAACGGCCATACCATGCTGAATATAACGGTTCTCGTCACCGAAGTCAAGCATCATTGGCCGCGTGCCGTTGGCATTCGTAAATTTGGGACCTGAATGGCCGAGTGTCTAGCGCTTGGTGCCACAGGTTTCGGGTTCCAATACGGCGGTGCCATGGATGTTTGTAGGGGTTCAGAATCCACTTTAACTGTAGGTCCCGGTCTCCTATGATGTAAGAGCGTCACGGAGACTTTTAGTCAGACTTTTACCTATGGGTGCTCCATCACAACAAAAGTGCTTCCTTCCCCTTCAATCTTGAGTACGTATGGGCTCGTGGGCTTTGCCAGCCTAGTGGAATAAGAAACAAACAAACGAAATTTTTTTTTATGAATTAAATGTTAAAACACCAAAAATATAATCCAGTTAAAGATTAGCTCTACTCTTTAGCAATCAATATATTATTAATAGAAAATCTATAGAGAACCTACAACCTTTACCATTCTATCGCGCGTTTACCCAAAAAACAAAAATAGCAAGGATGTTTCGTCGATAACATCCGACCATCAACTGCTCCAGTCTATCGCAAGGTCGACGAATGGAAGACATAGAGAGCCCTTGACCACAATCCATGCTTTTAATGTTTCTAGCACACAAAAATTTAAGACATTTTTTTATCTGGTAGTTCTGTCCCATCTCTTAAACCAAAAAGCTGGATTCTTCCAGACACAAGATTCTTTATCGATTCCATAACACAGAGTGTCTTATATCGATAAATCACCCATAATATCAGTCCCACATCCTACTATATTTTTAGCAAAATCTAGAATAGCTACAAATATATATTTAAAATTCAAAAATTTACAAAAAATACACTATTTCTTTATAATGAAAATGATTTTAAAATAAAAACATTCTTTTGTTAAATTTTACTGGTAATAAACGATTTATTAAATAGTAAATATATATCTTGTTAATTATTATATCTTGTAATATACCCCGTAAAAATAGATGAATAATTACAAATAAAAATCAACATTTTCATATTAGAACCATTTAGATTTTTCAAAGATAAATTTTCTTCAAAAATAATATTAACAGTTTTTCATGTCTAAAATAATTAATAAATTACTAATTAATCAGTAAATTTATTTTGTTTTACTGTATTTTTTATTTATTTTTAAATCTAAGCGTTAATAAATCTAATTAATTAAATTTATTTCTATTATTTTTTATTTATTTCACTTATATATCTCATAATTTCATACGCATTCAACAAAAAATAAAATATTTTTAAAGAATGTATAAATGTAAACTTTGCATATAGTTTTTAATAAAACAATTTATATATTTTAATTTGATTTAGTTTTGAATTTAATTAAATTAATTATTTTTAATTTTTAAATTTTTGTTTAAATTAAAATATTAGTACGCCAGAAAAATATAATCTAGTTAAAAATTTACTCTATTCTTAGCAATCAATATATTATTAACAGAAAATCTTTACCATTTACTATTTCAATCGCTTCTTTACCCAAAAAAACATTACTAGCAAGGATGTTTCGTCGATAACATCTAACCATCAACTGCTCAGTCTATCGCAAATGTCGACGAATAGAAGATATAGAGAGCTCTTACGACAATCCATACTTTTAATGTTTTTAGCACACAAAAAATATAATACTTTTTTTTTTTTTATCTGGTAGTTCTTCCACTCTTTCAAACCAAAGAGCTAGATTTCTTCCAGACACAAGATTCTTTCGATCGATTCCATAAACACAGAGTGTCTTATATCGATAAATCACCCATAATATCAGTCCCACATTGTCAGAATAGCCATCCTACTATATTTTTAGCAAAATCTGCGCAATAAAATATATAAGCTCTGTGAAAACAAATATCCATCCTCTGCAAATTGACATTCAAAACCTTTAGAACTATTTCTTATACTTCGAATACATTATTTCTTTATATAGTCATGTAAAACTGAAAAATATCTGTCAAGTTTTAAAAATAAAACTTAAAATATTTTTTTGATAAATTTACTGTTAATAAAAAAAAACGTTAAATATAAAATTGATCAAATATAAATAAAAATTGTCAATAAAAATTGATCAATAATAAGCCAATCTTGTAAAAATAGATAAATAAGTACGCGAATAGAAAAATCAACATTTTTCATATTATAACCATTAAGATTTACAAATAGATCAAAGATGGTAAATTTTCTTCAAAAATAATAATAATATAAAAACATTGTTTCTTGATCATGGTAATATTGAAATGGTACGTTAATTATTACTAATAATACATTAGTGCAATAGCACATTAATTAGTAATTTAATTAGTAAATTAGTAATTTACATGTTTTAACTAACTATCATTACCAGTTTTTAAGTCTAATTAATTAAATTTATTTTGTTTCTATATTATTTGTTTATATATTCCAGTTATTATACACTTATATACTATATCCTAATTTCATAGACATTCATTAAAAAATAGATTATTTCTAAAGAAAACATAAATATAAACTATGCACATAACTTTTAATAAAACAATTTAATATATTATATTTGATTTAATTTAATTTTTAAATTAATTATTTTTTAATTTAAAATTTTTTTTGTTTAAATTAAAATATTAGAACAACAAAAATATATATTTCAGTTAAAGGATTTACTCTGCTCTTAGCAATCAATATACTATCAGTAGAAAATCTTTACCATTTCTATCGCTTCTTTGCCTCAAAAACAATAATACCAAGGAGCTTTCGTCGATAACATCTTAACTATCAACTACTACAAGTCTATCACCAAGGTCGACGAATGGAAGACATAGAGAGCTCTCTGACCACAATCCATGCTTTTAATGTTTCTAGCACACAAAAAATATAAGACATTTTTTTTATTTGGTAGATCTTCCCATTCTCAACCCAAAGAGCTGAATACTTCCAGACACAAGTTTCTTTCGATCGATTCCATAACACAGAGCACCTACTATCGATAAATCACCCATTATATCAGTCCTACATTGTCAGAATAGCTACACATCCTACAATAGTTTTAGCAAAATCTTCCCAATAAAATATCTACCTATCTATATGAAAACAAATATCTATCCTCAGCAAGTTGACATTCAAAACCCTTAGAACTGTTTCCTATAGTATAGTTCGAATACATTATTTCTTTATGTAGTAATATAAAACTGAAAAAAACTATGCAATTTTTAAAATTAAGCATATAATATTCTTTTGTTAAATTTTAGTGTTAATAAAAACAGTTAATCAAATATTAAAATTGATGCATAATAAGCCAGTCTTGTAAAAATAGATGATAATTTAAGACAAGACAAATTAACATTTTCATATTGGTACCATTAAAATTTACAAAGTCAAAGATAGCCAATTTTCTACAAACAAAAAAAAAATGATTTAAAAACTTTGTTTCGTTAGCGTTTCAATATTGAAATAAAAACATTATTTCATTATCATGGCAATATTGAAATTAAAACATTGTTTCGCTATCATGGCAATATTGAAATAAAAATATTGTTTCGCTATCATGGCAATACTGAAATAGATTTACATGTTTTAACTAAATATATTACCAGTTTTTAAACCTTGAAATGTTATCTAATCTTTTGCCGTTTTTTTATTTCACATTCTACGTCGTTCTTTAAGGAATTTTATAAACTCTTTGTAAATAATTTTTTTTGTACTTAGGCGAAAGATATAGAGGATCCATTCATCGTTTTGAGGCTGCGCATTCTATATATAGAGAGAAAGGTTCGATTTTAGTAAGTTGAGTTTGTTAATATCACCTTTAAGAAAAGAATACACTTATTTAGCAGTTGAATAATGTAGCAAGATTTCTGCCTAGGGTTTTCCGTATTTTACATAAATGAGAGATATATACCAAAACAGTTCACGAAAACCATTCCTCCATCTCACTTTTTAGTCTCATAGAGAGTGCCATATTAGCCCCCAAAAGTGGTATAATTATAACAACAATATTAAACAAGAGCCATGTGCAGATAAAGTAAATGAAGGAATAAAATAAAAGAATTCGATGTGCATTCAACAATGATATATTTGTATCTTTTAATTTGCGGGAATAGCCTAAAGAACGATATATAGTCAATATCACATAAACTGTACAGGGCGAGAATCATCATTTGGAGTACATAAAGTTGTCCATACAACCCTACCTTTACAATGCATAATTATCGAGACAAATGTGCAAAAAAAGTGTGACGCCACATTTGGTGCACTTAAAAATGGTTTAATAGAAAGAAGAACATCAGTAATTTCACATGACGTGGAGTTTACAATGATCACTTAAAATGATCACTGTGCTTATCGAGACATGCAACAGCCTTGGGCCCCTAAGAAAGGAAGACATCATGCAGACGAGCATTTAATTATCATTCAGTAGCCATTTAGATTCGATATACCAATTCCTTTAAATGTCAATTGAAAAAATCCAAAGAGTATCATGAGGGGCAATACAACTGGATCTTATCATCCAACCCACATTGGCATTGGGATGACAGCGTAATGGATAGCCAGAGGTATAATCCATCATAGTTTGTAATGTATTGGCCTTGAGCCGACTTTAGATAAAGTACATATGACAATATTCACATATAGAATGCATTATCACTATGATAAGGCTGCCAATAGTTCCACGTGTCGCTAAACAATGATGGCTGTCCATTTATATAGAAATGCACCGATCGCCCATCTCTTTAAGCTATTCCTGCAAGCTTAGGGATATAATTTTTATTTTCATTTTAATTTCCTTAAATCTTTGTTAATAAAACTTTCACATGATTCCTATAACGCTTATTTTTCGTGCATTAAATGTAATTTCGTACCAATTTGTATCACATTTTTCTGGAAAACTGTATATCGTATATGTATTAATTGGACAGTTTTTTATGCAGTTTAAATGCGGATTGTTGTCCAAATACCCTGTGATATTGAAACTCTCCCATTGCTAATAGTTAATTGTGTTGTTCAAATTGGGTGCTAATCCCACTTAAACTAACTTGATAAACCTGTCAGAACAAATATATTCCATTTAAACATTAATGCAAGTGCAAATACAGGGTAACAGAAAATATATATTGATTTACATATGTTTGACTAAATAATGAAAACACCAGTACTCTTAGCTAGATTTTTATCCAATTTTTCTTCTTTAATGACTTAACAGCTTCATAGTGGGATAAAGCCGTCTGCCTACTGGCAGATTTCGAGACAAATGTTTTTTTTTTTGTGGTCGTCGGCCCTATGATCAACGCTCTACAATCATATTAAATCTGGGGGCTTAATGGCCAATGGCTAGCTCTCTGACACTCGGTTCCACTGGTTTCGGGTTCGAATCCCGGCAGTGTCATGGATGTTTGTAGTGGTCCGGATTTTTAAGACATAGGTCCCGGTCATATGAAAGTATAACGTCAAAGAGCCCTATCAGACTTATCACCCACATCATTCCTAAACTGTAAAGAGGAAAGACAGCTCTATGCACAGTAATGTGGGGTGTAGTAGTAGTAGTAGTAGTAGTAGTCATATTAAACCGTACCTACGGTTTAAAGTGGATTCCGAACCATTACAAACATTCATAGTACAGCCAGGACTAGAACCCGAAATCTGTGGCAACCGAACACCAGAACTAGCCAACAATCCCCCTCTTATACACTGAAGTGACAAAAGTCATGGGATACCTCTTAATATCGTGTCGGCCCTCCTTTCGCCCGGCGAAGTGCAGCAACTCGACGTGGCATGAACTCAACAAGTCGTTGGAAGTCTTCTGCAGGAATATTGAGCCATGCTGTCTCGATAGACGTCCATAATTGTGAAAGCGTTGATGATGCAGGATTTTGGGCACGAACAGACCTCTCGATGATGTCGCATAAATGTTCGATGGGATTCATCGGGCGATCTAGGTGGCCAGATCATTCGTTGGAATTGTCCAGAATGTTCTTCAAACCAATCGCGAACAGTTGTGGCCCGGTGACATGGCGCATTGTCATCCATAAAAATCCCATCGTTGTTTGGGTACATGAAGTCCATGAATGGCTGCAAGTGATCTCAAGTAGCTGAACATAAGCATTTCCAGTTCGGTCCAGTCGCACCAGAGGACCAAGTCCATGCCATGAAAAAAACAGCCCACACCATTACGGAGCCACCACCAGCTTGAACAGTGCCTTGCTGACAGTTTGGGTCCATGGCTTCGTGGGGTCTGCGCCACACTCGAACCCTACCATTAGCTCTTTACCAACTGAAATCGTGACTCATCGGACCAGGCCACGGTTTTCCACTCATCTAGGGACCAACCGATGCTCACGTGCCCACGAGTCGCTACAAGCGATGTCGTTTTGTCAGTAAAGGCACTCGTGTCGGTCTTCTGCTGGAATAGCCCAAGAAAGCCAAATTTCTCCACACAGTTCTAACAGACAAGTCCCTTGTACGTCCCACACATTGATTTCTGCGGTTATTTGACGCAGTGTTGCTTGTCTGTTAGAATTTACGACTCTTTTACAGACGTCGCCGGTCTCGGTCGTTAAGTGCAGGCGGTCAACCACTGCGCTGTCCATGGTGGATGTTATGCCTGAAATTTCGTACTCGGCACACTCTTGACACAGTGGATCTGGGAATGTTGAATTCCCTAACGATTTCCGAAATGGCATGACCCATGCGTATAGCTCCAACTAACATTCCGCGTTCAAAGTCTGTTAATTCCCGTCGTGCGTGCGGTCATCATCACGTCAAAACCTCTTCACATGAATAACTTGAACAGAAATGAAAGCTCTGCGAAAGCACTGCGCATTTATACCTGTTCTACGCGATGCTACTGCCATCTGAAAATTTGCATATTGCTATCCCATGACTTTTTGTCACTTCAGTGTATAACTATTACCACAAATTTTTACTTTATTATCGGTTAAATAACCAATATTAGATTGATTCGATTATAATTATAATATTTGTATATATATATATATATAGATAGATAGATAGATAGATAGATATAAGTATATTATAATTAATTATTAGCAATAATTGTTATCATTATTTAATATGTCATAATTAATTTATTATTCTATTATATTATTATTATTTATTATAATCGATTATTAAAATATTATTCGATTATTATAGAACAACAAAAAAAGCAATATCAGTTATTCTTAACATATAATATATTTCAAAGAAGAATTAACTAGTTTATTATCTTAGCATGATTATCGGTTAAAATCAGTTATCAATAAAAACAAAAAAAATTTGAAACAGTTTGTTTCATGTACAAAAAATAATTTTGATGAAACGTTATTGTTTACTATTTTACAATAAGCATACATGTATGTGCCATACATGTAAATGCCTTTTTATGTAACAAAAATAATTTTGATGAACTATATTGTTTACTTTTTTTACAATAAACATACATGTATGTGCCATACATGTAAATGCCTTTAATGTACCAAAAATAATTTTGATGAACGATATTGTTTCCTATTTTTAATAAACATACATGTAGGCGCCATACATGTAAATGCCTTTTAATGTACCAAAAATAATTTTGATGAACTATATTGTTTACTTTTTTACAATAAACATACATGTATGTGCCATACATGTAAATGCCTTTAATGTACCAAAAATAATTTTGATGAACGATATTGTTTCCTATTTTTAATAAAACATACATGTAGGCGCCATACACATGTAAATGCCTTTAATGTAACAAAAATAATTTTGATGAACTATATTGTTTACTTTTTACAATAAACATACATGTGCCATACATGTAAATGCCTTTTAATGTACCAAAAATAATTTTGATGAACTATATTGTTTCCTATTTTTAATAAACATACATGTAGGCGCCATACATGTAAATGCCTTTAATGTACCAAAATAATTTTGATGAACTATATTGTTTCCTATTTTTAATAAACATACATGTAGGCGCCATACATGTAAATGCCTTTTAATGTAACAAAAATAATTTTGATGAACTATATTGTTTACTTTTTACAATAAACATACATGTATGTGCCATACATGTAAATGCCTTTTAATGTACCAAAAATAATTTTGATGAACTATATTGTTTCCTATTTTTAATAAACATACATGTAGGCGCCATACATGTAAATGCCTTTTAATGTACCAAAAATAATTTTGATGAACTATATTGTTTCCTATTTTTAATAAACATACATGTAGGCGCCATACATGTAAATGCCTTTTAATGTAACAAAAATAATTTTGATGAACTATATTGTTTACTTTTTTACAATAAACATACATGTATGTGCCATACATGTAAATGCCTTTTTAATGTACCAAAAATAATTTTGATGAACTATATTGTTTCCTATTTTTAATAAACATACATGTAGGCGCCATACATGTAAATGCCTTTTAATGTACCAAAAATAATTTTGATGAACTATATTGTTTCCTATTTTTAATAAACATACATGTAGGCATACATGTAAATGCCTTTAATGTAACAAAAATAATTTTGATGAACTATATTGTTTACTTTTTTACAATAAACATACATGTATGTGCCATACATGTAAATGCCTTTAATGTACCAAAAATAATTTTGATGAACTATATTGTTTCCTATTTTTAATAAACATACATGTAGGCGCCATACATGTAAATGCCTTTTAATGTACCAAAAATAATTTTGATGAACTATATTGTTTTACTTTTACAATAAACATACATGTATGTGCCATACATGTAAATGCCTTTTAATGTACCAAAATAATTTTGATGAACTATATTGTTTCCTATTTTTAATAAACATACATGTAGGCGCCATACATGTAAATGCCTTTTAATGTACCAAAATAATTTTAATGAACGATATTGTTTCCTATTTTTAATAAACATACATGTATGCGCCATACATGTAAATGCCTTTTTAATGTACCAAAAATAATTTTAATGAACGATATTGTTTACTTTTTATAATAAACATATATGTATGTGCCAAAAAAAAAAAATTGAAGCTGTTTGTTTTCTGTACCAAAATCAATTTTTGTCAAATTTATTGTTGCTTTTCACAGCATACTTCTGTTTCTTATGCATGTAAATGTCTTTTTAATTCCCTCTGGTTTTTTTCCACTGTTTGTTTTAAAATATGTGGGTTTTCTTTTCTTTTTTTTTTTTTATTTTTTATCTTTTCAAGTACACAGGCTTCGTTTTCTAGAGATCTTTACTCTCTACCTTACTAAGTGTCCTGTTTATACACCCTTGAACAAGCTATTTTTAAATGTGCTGGCTTGTAAGCTCTGAAGAAGGTTCGCACTACAAACCCCAAAGATAAACACTGTGAGATCTGACACAGTCAACACCACACAATAATCATTATCTTCAAAAAAAGTCTTTGGAGGATAATGAATGGTTAAAAAAAGTTACAAATATTTAATTGCTGCTGCATGGATAATTATGTACTCTAAGTTTGAATAATGAATTTTTATAAAACGATTTTCATAAATTATCAGAGATTTGGGTACTTATGTTTTATTTATTTTAAAAATAATTTTTTTTTTTTAATGTATAACTTTTTTCACCTAAATATTTAGTTATTGCTACGAATGATTTCAAATATTATGATTTAAATGCTTGACGTATAAGATTATTCATTTTTTTTTTCCTTAGAAATAATGTTAATATAAAACTTCTATTATTATTATAATTCTGATTTTTAGAAATTACATTGAAGTTCCTTTATTTTTTATACACTGATTTTTTTAAATTTTCTTTTATACATTATTTATTATAAGCACTTTGATAGAATAGTGGACAAGATTTTTGTTTGTTTATTCATGTTTATGCAAACTAATTTTAAAACTATTCAAATTAGTGCAACTTTTATTCAAAAGTGAATTAAAAAAACTTAACTTACAATAACCATACTAAATAATTTCGAAGATTAAATAGAAATTAAATTAAATTAGAAAAGTAGGATAAAATAGAAAATTATATTTATACTGCAATCTATTACTCTTAATGTCGAAGAATTCAGAATTCATACAATTATGCATATATACAAATTCATATAACTATGCATATTACAAATTTATACAATTATGCATATAACAAATTCATAAATTATGCATATAACAAATTCATAAATTATGCATATATACAAATTCATATAACTATGCATATAACAAATTTATACAATTATGCATATAACAAATTCATAAATTATGCATATAACAAATTCATAAATTATGCATATATACAAATTCATACAATTATGCATGTATGAAAATTCATATAATTATGCACATATAAAAATGCATACAATTATACATGTATAAAAATTTATATATTTATGCACATATACAAATACATACAATTATGCATTTGTGAAGTCCATTCTGTCTATTTCAGAAGCACAAATGCATAAATATTTAATGCGGCAGAAGTATTTAATCAATGTATATAAGCATTTAATGCCAATGATGAAAAGGATATCAATGTAATACGAATTATATTTTTCTCAAAATAGCATTACTTTTTTTAATGTATTCATAGTGTTTGTTGTTATTGTGTATTATTTTTCTTTCATAGTTTTCACTGTGCTTATAGAGGCATGCATAAGTATGTCGTACAGTCTCTAGCTATACGCTGTCCGACAGTCTTGTGCCGATAAAAGAAAGGCAGCATGCAGACGAGCATTTAATTATCATTCAGTAATAACTTAAATTCTATATTCCAATTCCTTTGTGTGTCCGCAATTGAAAATTTCCGAAAGAGTAAAATCAAGGGATCATGCCGAGAATACGTTTTGTCGTTATTAGGTATTCTATTCTTTCGTGTTTTGCCACATATTCTACTCATTTATGAAACAAACTGCCTACCGATGAGTGACGAAAGTAGCACATTGTCGTTCGAAAATTTTTAGGGGTAACTGTCCTGCACTTGTGAATCTTATGGGTGAAAAACCGAAAATCTCTCACCAGGTAACCTGACTGTCTACACTTATACAAACTATTACAAACATCATTGAATCCCTTTGTTTTTTAAAGCAATGATTGCAACAATAGACGCCCTGCCAACAATAGATTCACACCTGAGTCCTTCCACCCTAAATATAGAGAAATAGTGACACGGTTTATGTCACTAACACAGAGATAAGCAACCATTTTAAAGCATTTGAACCATTGAAATCCCTCCTACTTTTCATAGATAAGAGCTAAGTGCATGTAATTTTTACCATTTTCACATCTTTTCATATCTACCGACCTTTTATTTGAATAATTCCACCACTTTTTCCTTATTGTTGCAATTTAGATGTTATGTTATTGTTATTTTGTTACCTTAATGTTATTTTTCAATTCCTTCCATTAGCTTACACTCTCCCTATATATATCTTGCTCAAATTTTCAATCGTTAATAAAATATTTTTAATCATCCACTCAAGTTCAAATACATTTTTTTTAACTTTTAGTGGATGACACTGGATGTTAATACAGTTTTTTCAAATATTTTTTTTTCCTTCTAATGCAGCTGGCAAAATAGACCGTGATCTTTCGCCATAAAGGGCTGCACCGATGTTACTCACTTTGCATTACTTAGGGGGCGCGTAACTTGATGGTAAGCCACGGAGTAACAATGCCCCCGCAGCGCTCTACGATCCTATTAGGACCGGGACCTACAGCTTAAAGTGGATTCCGAACCACTACAACACCCATGGGCAAAGCTGGGATTTGAACCCGATACCTGTGGTACCGAATGCCAGAGCGCTAGCCATTCGGCCATCAGGCCCCCGTTTTTTCAAATATTAATTCAGTAATTAATTAATTTGAGTTTTTTTTAGATTTAAGTTGCATGTATCTACCAATAGGGCCAGGTAAACGCCAATAAGCCAGATACTACCAATAAACCAGATAAACTTAAAAAAATTAATGAAAATTTTCTGCATGAAGGACTTTCTGCATTATAGTGAGAAAAAAAGTAGGAATTGACTTTAAAATTTTTTTTTTTATATTACTTGTTTAGTTGAAGTTTTCAAGAAATCCTAGCGTACTACAAAGTATAACACGGGAAATAAGTAACAAACAAATCAACAACAAAAAAAATTAAAAACATTAAACAAATATTAAAAAATGGTAAAAAATGTTTTTAAAAAATTTACTATTAAATAAAAATTACCATTAAAATAGCCATTCAATAAATTTAAAAGAGTACATGACAATGCAATATAGAAACAAATTAAAAGAGAAAGAAGGAGGTACGAAGCATTAAAGTAAGAATTTACAAGTTTGCACAAGATTGTAAAAGCTGGCTTCTTATAGAAGAAATGGTAAAGCAGCTTTTGGTGGACATTTTTGGCGTTTTTTCGTGGCATTTTTCAGTCATACATTTTACATTTTTTTATTCACATTTCTAATTTATAGAATTTTACATTTTTAATTTATAGTTTTAAACTTTTTGTTACCGTTACGAAATAAATAAAATATTATAATCAAATAAAAATTATATTTCCTTCACTCTAAAACTTAGAATACCCTAACAATTACATTTCACCTTTCCATTATTCAAATCCAAACAGAAACTGTTCGGACACTTCAATAACTTTTCATTCAGTTTCCCTTGGATAAATCCGAAAAGTGCAGACCATTCGACTTCACAAATATTGCTCAACTCTGCGAAAATTCCACGTCTCGGAGACGCTTATCAGTGTTGGGGGAAGCAGTTTGAAAGAATTTATTTGTTTGAACAGGAACAGTTTAGCGGAAGAGTATTTCCATTATACGCTTTATTCTAGTTAGTGATATGCTAATAAGGTAATAAATAAGGTACGTTTTAAACTGCAGTTTTTTCAGACAGGGTACGTTTACGCTTACGTTAAAGGTACGTTTTAAACTGCAGTTCTGTTGTTTTACCCTTTATTCAAGCTCTGCGAATCCCTACGTTTCAGCAGGATAATGCACTACCGCATGTTGCCGGTATTGCACGGACCTTCCTTGATACGGAAAATGTTCGGCTGTTGCCTTGGCCTGCACGTTCACCAGATCTTTCGCCAATAATAAACATCTGGTCCATGGTTGCCGAGCGACTGGCTCGTCACCGTACGCCAGTCACTACAGTTGATGAGATGTGGCATCGTGGTGAACCTACATGGGCATCTGTACCTGTACATGCCATCCAATCTCTGTTTGACTCAGTGCCCAGGCGTATAAATGCTGTTATTACTGCCAGAGATGGTTGTTCTGGGTATTTATTTCTCAGGATCTATGCACCTAAATTTCTTGAAAATTTAATCACTTGTTATTTCAATATGATATATTTGTCCAATAAATATCATTGTGTTATCTGCATTTCTTCCTGGTGTAGCAATTTTAATGTGTATTATAGTGTATTTATATTTATTAGTAGTAGCGTATTTATATTTTTATATGTTTGAAAACATTGCGAAATATTCCTGAAAACAATACTATATGTTTGTTTAATTAAAAATATGTGTGTTATTAGATAGTAAATTGCTTAAAAATTACAAACTTTTCTTTTAACAAAAATTACGCTTTTTAATAGCCAGACAAATTTTTAAAGATATTTTAGATTATTAACTCTATTTAGACGTTCTCGTTGTAAATGGATTTAAAACAACAGGGAAGCAGAACGCCTAGAACACCAAGAAGGTATCAATCAGTGGAAATTTTGTTTAACTGCCAATGTTGACACACCTTTTTTTTCTTTACCAAAAAAAAAAAAGGATTGCGATTATACCAGATTGTGTATAGAAAATTCCAATATTCCAAAAAGTTCTCGTTACTATTCCAAATTTCTCTTGTTGCCTTTCCGAAAATATAATGTTATTCATTTGAAAATGTTTATTTTTCTATCTCTGAAATAAATATATATACAGATATACATATAATATAATTTATATATAATAATATAAATCTGTATTCAATATTTATATGTTTATCTATATATATGTATATTAAATGCAATATATAATATTGGCACTCTGCGCGCGACGGTACCATGATGTTTATAGTGGTTCGAATTCCACTTTAAACCGTAGGTCCCAGTCCAATATATCAGTAGAGCGTTGGGCGTAAGGCTGACAACCCTATTCCGTATAAAGAAAACAACATCTCAGGTTTCGGAATCTGGCAATAGGCAAAAAGTCTAATCTCACCAATTGGCTGCCGTGTCATTGAAGAAGAAGAAGATATAATATTGAATTTGTAAAAAATATTACAGTTTTACTGGGAAATTTGATATAAAATGTATTTCAAGTACAGTTTCGTAAAATAGGATATGCAGTTCTGAAAATTTTAGTGGTACTCACATTCACCCATGCGTAATACTTTGGGTGTTCTGTTGTTTCATTTAGTATTAAATTATTTAATTTAGGTGTTATCCGATTAGCAATTAAATTGATGTTAATATGAAAATTTAATATTTTAAAAAGTATTTTAATTATTATTTTACTCAAGTCTTATAATATTTATACATAAAATGAATTAATTGATGTTATTTTTGTTCAAAATAATAAATACATTGATAGTTCTATGTTAATTATATTTAATTTTAAATTGTAGAAGAGTCAGCTATGCTATCCAAAAATGTTCACGCATTCGATATGCAAGGAATCCTAAGAAAGTTAGAGAGAAAGAGTTAGTTTAAAAATTTTAATTGATTAATTAATTTCTTTGGTGTTCTCGGATTAGCAATTAAATTGATGCTAATATGAAAATTTGATATTTTAAAAAGTGTTTTAATTATTATTTTACTTCAAGTTTTTCATAATTTTTATACCTCAAATGATTTTATTGATTTTATTTTTTGCTCAAAATAATAAATATATTAATGTTTCTATGTTAATATGTTAATTTTAAGTTTTATTAAGGGTCAGAGATTCCATCGAAAATGTTTACGATACCACTATGCCGGAAGAAATTTAGTTTGGTTTGTCGCTCTACGGTCATTTTTTATACAATTTAGACCAATTAGACTGAGTCCTACAACTTAACATGGATTCCGAACCCCTAACAAACATCCATGCCACTGCCAAGATTCGAATCTGAAGCCTGGCGTACCAAAAGACCAGAACGCCTGCCAATTGGGCATCAGGTCGTAGAAGGAAGCTTGAGAACCACTAGTTTAAAGCATAGGAATATAAAAAAAGGAAAGAATGCTTCCATAAATATAAAGAGAAATGCCACAAATAGCGAAATTATAAAAGTTTGTGATAAAAAAAAAAGAATATTAAAAAATATTTGTTCAAAGGTTTAAAAAGTGTAAAGCCAAACGTAAAAAGAGAGTAAAACAGTACATACATCGATGAAACTTGATAAAATGAATAATCTATGTTGACAGTTTAATTGGTTTTCAGTTTAAATGCTTTTGTAGACTGTTTCAGATAAACATCTATTTCATACAAAATTTCAAATCTTTCTAAGATAGTTCAGCTACCATCATCCATCTAAAAGTATATTCCCGGAAACAAGTAATTTGTTACTGTCGTGGCATTTTCAACTGGAAAACGTAATTAAAACAAACATGAAACTCGCTCGGTAACAGCTTAGGTTTATGTGTCAAATGCATTTTTTACGTTTAAAGTTGAGATGTAAAAAGATAAAAATACTTTTTCGTTCGAAACCCTTTTCACGACTTGTAGTAGAAGAAACAATACACTGTAGATATATGATTCAACATATTAAATATGATTCAAAAGACTCAGCATGTATATAGAAGGCAAAAAGAAATCAAAAGTCATCATTTCAAAATCAGTGCAGGTAATCATGGTATAACAAAGCGTTCCGTACCCACAATACAATTTCGCCCTAATATAACCGAGTTATACCGAAAATTAGGAAAGATTCTTTATACGACAATCCGTCACTATTCCATCTTTATTCTTCGTTTTCATTGGCGCAGCAGTCCCATGGTGGGTCAGGGCCGTCTGCCTACTGGCAGATTTCGAGACAGAAGATGTTTTCTTTTTACGAGTGGAGTTGTCAACCCTACGCCCAACGCTGTAGAATCATGTTAGACCGGAGTGCATTACTGCGGATTGCGCTGAACCACTACAAACATCAATGCCCCCGCCGGGACTCGAACCAGAAACCTGTGACCCCGATCGCAGACAATATTCTACCCGCTCTAATATAATTCAATGTAAGGAGAAAAGTTCTAATATAAGATAAAAAACTCCTTATCATTCTCCATCGAAACCTGAAAAGAAATTACAAAACATAAAACTCCGTGTCTGTGCCAGGGATGGACATGATAAATCAATAGGTTAGAAAATTCTTCAGTTGAGACCGAAGTAGAGGGAAGTGTTATGAACCTCTTTTACCCCAATGCTTATCCTTTAGTGTATTTATTTCAATATAGGGTCATACAATAAGATGAAGTGTAGCAGATACTTCATAGTACATCCTGGAGTATACTTGCATCCCCATAGTACATCCCAAAATCCCTGATTCTACAGCATATCTAAAGTTAAAGTCTAATAATCTAGTTACCAACAGACTAAGGATTTTTGCTAACAATATTATATGCATCATATATAAATAAGGTGAGCCCCACCATGGTACTCTGAGGGCCAAGACCGTCTGCCTACTTGCAGATTTCTAGACAGGAAATATTTTCTTTTTACGGCGTAGGGTTGATAATCCTACGCCGTATATAGTCTATAGTCATATTAGATCGGAATCCATGATTTAAAACGGATTCCAAACCATCACAAATATCCATAGCATCGCCGGGACTCGAACCCGAAACTGTGGCATTCGACCTTCAGGATCACTCGGCCATATATATATATTACTTATTTTTATATGGATTACTATAGATATTATACTTAGACAATTAATGTTTTAATAAACATTTACTTTAAAATTTGAAAAAACGAAAGTTTTTTCCCCAAAATCTAATAACATATTTCTTGGTTTTGTATAACGTGAATTCACATTTGATGTTTCATAAAATGTTTCTGAAAAATCAGAATTGTATTTAAGAATTGCCCGTATTTCATCTTTTAGAATTAAGTTTCTTAGCATATCAAATATATTTAGGATGTCAAATATATTTCAAAAAATTCATTCAATTATATTAGGATGAAGGGCCTGAGGGGCCGAGTGGCTGGCGCTCTGGCGCTCGGTACCACAGGTTTTCGTTCGAGTCCCGGCGGTGCCATGGATGTTTGTAATGTTTCGAATCCACTTTAAAACGTAGGTCCCGGTCCTAATAGAATCGTAGGGCGTTGCGGGGCATTCTAACTCCGCGCCCGTATCTTCAAGTTACACGCGCCCCCTGGGTAAAGCAAAGTGAGTAACGTCTATGCAGCGCTTGCCTTAAGGCATCCAAGACCAAGCTGTCTAAGTATTTGCCAGCTGCATTAGAACAAAAAAATATATTAGGAACCTAAAAAATTATATATATTAGGATGTCACCTATATTTGACATCTTAATATATATATTAGGATGTCAAATATACCTATATTTGACATCTTAATATATATATTAGGATGTCAAATATATTCAATTATATTAGGATGTCATTATACTTGACATCCTAATATATATATATATTTATATTAGGATGTCAAATATATTTTTTTTCATCCTTCTTGTCAAATATTTTTAGGAAAATTATTCACAAATATTTAGGTTTTAGTCAAATATATTTAGGAAAATTATTCACAAATATTAAGGTTTTTTAGTCAAATATATTTAGGAAAATTATTATTATTCACAAATATTTAGGTTTTATATTTGTTAACAATGGTATAAGTCTATTTGTAATTGTCTTCCTTGATTTTTAGATACGAAATGTAAAATTAGCCCTGCAATTTTTCTTCCTGAGACTGTTGATTATCTGCCCCATTGAGTTAGAACAGAAAACAGCGTTTCTGTGCCGGTGCATGCAACCTTGAATTTGCGTTTCTATTCGCGGACTAACGAACTATTCTTGTCCACATTTCCAAGGAAGAAAAACAAATGTTTAGAAGGAAACTGCTGAAATGAGGTGTAAAAACGTCTACTTACAGCAGAACACTCCGTCTGAATCAAATAGGCTATGTGAAATGCATTAAGAAGTTTAAATTTTTATCATGTATGATCATAGCTTAGTTATAGTATGAGCTTTGTTGTGTTCTACAAAGAATAAGTGAGGAGAAAATAAGTTAGCAGATTAATATGCTTCTCTCACTACAAGAGATTTTTATTTCCCAAAAACTTTTTTCATATTATGCACTAATTTACAACGAGATTTGAATTACGTCTGTTTAGAAAATATACAGGAGATATCTGTTTTAAAGTAGCGATTTAAAAAAAAATCAAACGTATGCCGGGTTCTGCTGGTATAGTATAAATTTTAAAATACACAGAATTAAAATCATGTTGCAAATTTGTTTAAATTCTGAATAGACTTTCTGAAATTAAAAAATTTCTCGTATTACAGTGGAAAGTTATTTGTTTTATATAATAACACTTATTTGTTATACCACGGCCTTTTTGGACACCATGGAGCTCATAACAAAACCATATCATGGAGTTTATATCAGAACACCATGCACAACAAAAGGATTTTTGATGGATCACAGCACTTCTTGATGACAGCAACTTAATAAAATGTATTATCTATTAAAAAATTTTTTTAATAAAACTTTTCTGATCCTGGATAAAAGTCAGTACTTACTTAATTGATTTTGAGAGAAGTGTAGTTTTAAATTTCAGAAAATCTGATGGAAAATACATCTCATCAAATGCAAAGGAAGTATTTTACTGAACATTAAAAATTAGTTCCGGATAAGTTTGCTAGCTAAAAAATAAATAAAAATATTAATTAGAGGGAAAATTTTATCTGCCACTAGGGGGTTGATGGGCATTTTAAATTAAGATTTTGTCTTTGAATAAATTTTATTTAAATTGAAAAATGCGCATTAGAAACGTTTTGCTTCTTGTATTCGAAAGACGTAAAGAAACAATTGTGAGTTGTAATTTTCTACAAAACAAATTACAGTTAACCTCATTTAAGCAAATATTAATTACATCTGACATAACATAAATTAAAAATACTAATAAATAACGGAAAGATAATTAGAACAACCGTAATCTGATATCTGTATTTGCTCAGCACTTTTCATTTGTTCAAAATTAAAATGAGATAAAAAGAATAACTGGTAGTGGAATTACGTTATTTTCTTTATCGTTATCAACTGAAAGATCTGGAAATTCCAGTTACTGTAATATACACAAAGAGCGATTACGATTAATTTTCTTTTTTCTGTTAAATCTTATTTAAAATCAAATTACGGTATGCTAGCTTTAAAATCAAAGTTTCAAAATGAAAAATAAAATTATACAAAAGTTTTGAATTTTTTGAAATTCTTTCTAATTAATGAGAAATGTAACTAATTATAAACAATCTTGCTGCAATAAAACTTTCAAATTGCCAATTTTACAAAAATATTAATTGTGCTGTTCTTTTTTTGCTTAGAATATTGTTAATGAGAGGATGGAATAATGATTTTTTTTTTTTTTTTTTAGATCGCTAATAAATTTTAATTGAAATTCAAATTTTTTGAATTGTTGCATTTAAACAATGAGATGACCGATAGATTACTTAGAATATTCATCAGAATTATTATTATTTTTTTTTTTTTTTGTATAGCCTTCAGTAGCATTGTTTAATATGGAAGCAGAACTATAACTAATATAATCCTATTTGGATTACTTTATTTTATTCAACAGTGACAAGATTATAAACAGGATAGTAAAATTGTTTCAAAATTTCACCCAAATTTGTTAATAAAATAAATTAGTCTGGCTCATAGCCCTGTGGTAGCATGCTCAGCTTACAAGCAGGAGGGTAAATGTTTGAATTCATTGTCATCAACCAATGTACTCACTGTTTTCAAATACGAGAAAATCGAAGGAGATTGTTGTGACAAAGTTTCAAAAGAAACTGATCCTTAGGCACTATGCAAAGATAATTGAAACTATAATCAATTTTTATTTTGAAAGGCAAGCAGTTGTAAATGGAATATGGGGGCACATAGATTGTCTAATCATAACCAATACATGTCTTTATGATGTCTTATATATATATATATATATATATATATATATATATATATATATATATATATATATATATATATATATATATATATATATATATATATATATATATATATATATCATTCTTCTGTACATATGTATTTGTCACTGAATTTCCTAAGCGACTGACCGATTTTGACGGAATTTTTGTTTGTTTCTTTTTTGAGAGTCCCCGATGGTTTAGATTCAATAATTGACCCGGTAGGTAGCATTGCACTCGTGTTCTTTCTGTACGTGTGTGTTTGTCACTGAACTCCTCCTAAACTGCCTGACCGATGTTGATGAAACTTTTTGTGTGTATTTGGCAAAAAAGCACGGTGAATGTTTTTATGTTGCCCCTTTTGTTCTTGAGTCACCGCAGATGGTGCTGCAGTATATCAACTTCTATACCGTTCGACCGACGTCTAAATTGTTAATAATATGTATTCAAGTATGGAAAATAGTTTCCCGCTATCCACTTTATTGTCACTTGCCAAAAGAGGGTGCAGCATTTTATCCTAATGTACCATTTCAAAAACAATATCCATGAAAATTAGTATGCTCATATGTTTGGAACATGGATACGTATTTGGGATACGTAATTTTCTACAATGCATTTTTTGGCAGGAAAACGTATGCCGGATTCTTCAATATAAATCGTTTTTTAATTTCATTGCTTTCAAAAATACATACAAAAAATCATTTAACTTTTAACGTAAAGAAATAAATCTTGGACAATCTTAATTGAAAACTGATTTTTTTATATTTAAGTCATCGAAGAGATTATTATTTTTACTCCCCCAAATTTTTATTTACATAAAACTAAGGAAATCAAATACTATTTATAAGAAGTATTCTGAGACTTAAAAAGTTTTTTAAAAATATATGAAAAAAGTAAATTTATTTCCTACTTATAAAAACTTTTTCAGTCTGTAAGGTAAAAACGATGAGTTTGCTTGTCCTTAAAAATAAATGTAATTCCTTTTTTATTTCATTTTTTATTAAATTATGACATTAAATAAAAATACTCATTTAAATTTTTTTTATTTCTTCTGTTAACTATTCCCTCAACTAAGAATAAATTAAGTTTACTATACTTGAATAATTCATTTAAGACAATTTACTTTTAAATTTATTGGAACATTATTTTCATTTATTAGCATTTCCAACTCTATGCATTTACATTTCGTATTATAGCATCAAATTTAATTTATCCCCCTCTGTTCATGTACTAGATAAAGTTTAAATAGTCCCTGACATTTTCTCTGTTATTAAATTCAGATCATGTTAGTGAATTGAAGGGAAAAAAAGTAAAATCAATTCGTCCTCTTTTTGAAGAGTTTCCTCTAAGTCGATATTTTCAATTTCTTCCATTTGCTTTTGAAAGAAAAAAGTATCCAAATGTCCAAATTTTATGCCCAAAGGGAAAACTCTTTGTAGATTGTAAATTAAGTCTCTTTTTAAAAAAAGAATATTTATTGAATTCTATTGTATTCGAAAGTAATTGCTGTAGAAAAGAGAAATTTCAAACATATGTCTATAGTTACGTAAAATAACTTTTCTATCGAAATAGCAAATATAAGAAGTAATAATTCAGGAATGGGGATTTTTTTATTGAAGTGTAGCAACTTATGGGGTTGTTATTCTTTAAGAAAACATTAAGTAGCATACATCTTAAGCATGGAATTACATTTTAATAACAGAATTTTACCCACTTATGTTTTGCTAATTTTAAGGAAAATAAATGCAAACATACAATAAGGAGCACGAATGCTCATTACAGTTTATAAATATTAATGCCTCATTACAGTTTATAAATATTAATGCCTCATTACAGTTTAAAACAATATATAATATTATGCCACATTTACAGTTTATATATTATTATGCTTACAGTTTATAAATATTAATGTCTCTTTACAGTATATACAGTTTATATTATTATGCCTCAGTTTAGTTTATAATTTTTAATGTCTCATTACAGTTTATATAATATTATGACTCATTACTGTTTATACAATTTAGTTATTATTATTCTTCATTATACAGTTTATATAATATTAGGCCTCATTATAGTTTATACAATTTATATATTTATTATGCATTATTACAGTTTATAAATATTAATGTCTTATTAACAAAAAAATATAATTCCTTTTTTATTTCATTTTTTATTAAATTGTGACATTAAATGAAACTACTCATTCCAAAATTTTATTTCTTCTGTCAACTATTTCTACTATTTATTCTGTCAACTCAACTATGAATAAATTAAAGTTTGTTGTACTTGAATTATACATTTAAGACATTTACTTTTAACATTATTGAACTTCTTTTCTTAATATATTTGTTAGCATCTTCATCTTTAAGCATTTACATTTCGCATCATGCCATCAAATTTAATTCATCCCTTTTGTTCACTTGTGTACTGGATAAAGTTTAAATAGTCCCTGACATTTACCAGTTATTAAATTCAGATCACAGAGAATTGAAGGGAAAAAAGAAAATCAATTCCGTCCTCTTTTGAAGAGTTTCTTCTAAGTCGATATTTTCAATTTCTTCCACTTACTTTCTCGAAAGAAAAAATGATCCCATTGCCCAATTTTATGTCCACAAGGAAAACTTTTGTGAAGATTGGAAATTAAGTCTTCTTTAAAATAAAAGGTATATTTATTGAAATCTATTGTAAGTATTCGAAAGTAATTGTTTATAGAAAAAGAAATTTCAAAGAAATGTCAAATAACTTTTTAGCGAACTAGTAAATATAAAACAATAATTCAGTGTGATGGGAATTTTTATTGAAGTATAACTTATGGGGTTATTCTTCTTTAAAGAAAACGTTAAGATATGCCTCTTAAGCCTGAAAATTACACTTTTATGACAGAATTTTCTCACGTATGCTTTGCTAATTTTTAATAAAAATAAATGCAAAAATAAAGTTCAGAAAGTGTCATTAGCGTTTATAAATATTAATGTCTCATTATAGTTTATATATTATTATTCCCTCATTACAGTACATGCAGTTATATAATATTATGCATTATTACAGATTATATATTATTATGACTTATTGCAGTTAATAATTATTGTCTCATTTGCACTTTATATATTATTGTGCCTCATTACAGTTTGCTTATAAATTTTAATGTCTAATTACAATTTATAAATTTTAATGTCTGATCACAGCTTATATATTATTATGTCTCATTACAATTTATTAATATTCATTTCTTAATAACAAAAAAAATATAATTCCGTTTTTATTTCATATCTTATTAAATTGTGACTTTAAATAAAAATATTCATTTAAACTTTTTATTTCTTCTGTCAAGTATTCTTCAACTAAAATGAAACAAGTTTGTTATACATGAATTATCCAATTGAGACAATTTACTTCTAACTTTATTGAAACTTTTTTTATATATTTATTAGCATCTTCATTTCTATGTATTTACATTTCGTATCATGCCATCAAATTTAATTTATTCCCTTTGTTCACTTGTGTTCTAAATAAAGTTTAAATATCCTGACATTTTATCAGTTATTAAATTCAGGATCACGTTAGAGAATTGAAGAATAAAGTAAAAATCAATTCGTCCTCTTTTGAAGAGTTTCCTCTAAGTCGATATTTTCAATTTCTTCCATTTCATTTGAAAGAAAAAAAGAATCCATTTGCCCAATTTCAAGCCCAGAAGAAAAACTCTTGTGAAGATTGAAATTAAGTCTAACTTTCAAAAAAAAAAAAATTTATTGGAATCCTATTGTTAAATATTCGAAAGTACTGATGAAGAAAAAGAAATTTCAAAGAAATTATATGTCTGACTATAGTTACGTTAAATAACTTTTATCGAAATAGTAATAATGCAGTGCAGGAAATATATATTCAGAGACGAATTTTTATATTAATTTTTTAATGAAGTATAACTTATGAGTTATTTTTATTTAAGCAAACGCTTTGTAGCATGCATCTTAAGCATGAAATTACACTTTAACAACTGAAATTTACCACTTATGGTTTGCTAATTTTGAATGAAAATAAATGCAAAAATATAATAAAGGGCACGAATGCCCATTGCAGCTTATATATTATCATGCTTTATTACAGTTAATAATTATTGCCTTATTATAGTTTATATAATATTAGGCCTCACAGTTTATATATTGTTATGCCTCATTACAGTTTATATATTATTATGCCTCATTACAGTTTATAAATTTTAATGTCTCATTATATATAATATTATTATTAATTACAGTTTATACAATTTATATATTATTAAGCCTCATTATAGATTACATAATTTGTAGTATATTATTATGCCTCATTAAAGTTTATAAATATTATTGTCTTATTAAGAAATAAATAATTCCTTTTTATTTAATTTTTGTATTAAATTATGACATTAAACAAAATACTCTCATTTAAAATTTTTTATTTCTTCTGCTCAGTATTCTACAACTAAAAAATAAAATAAGTTTATTATACTTATGTTTTGCTAATTTTTAATGAAAATAAATACAAAAAATGCAATAAGGGCACGAATGCCTCATTACAGTATATAAATATTGATGACTCATTACAGTTTATACAGTTCATATAATATTATGCCTCATTACAGTTAATGCAGTTTATATATTATTATGTCTTATTACAGTTAATAATTATTGTCTTATTACGGTTTATATATTATTATTAAGCATCATTACAGTTTATAAATTTTTAATGTCTCATTACATTTTAAATAATATCATTTCTCATTACAGATTAGACACTTTATATAATATCAGGCCTCATTACAGTTTATACAATTTATATTTTATTATGCTTCATTACAGTTTATACAATTATATATTATTATACTATTATAGTTTATAAATATTAATGTCTTATTAACAAAAAAATATAATTCTTTTTTATTTCACTTTTTATTAAATTTTGACATTAAAAAACTACTCATTTTAAATTTTATTTCTTCTGTTAAGTATTTCTCAACTAAAATAAAATAAGAAGTTTATTATACTTGAATAATACAATTTACTTTTAACATTATTGGAACATTTTTTATATTTGTTAACATCTTCATATCTACGCATTTACATTTCGTATTATATCATCAAATTTAATTTATCCCCTCTGTTCACTTGTGTACTAGATAAAATTTTAAATAAGTACCCTCACATTTTATCGGTTTATTAAATTCAGATCACGTTAGCGAATTGAAGGGAAAAGTAAATTATTTAGTTCTCTTTTTGAAGAGTTTCATCAAAGTCGATATTTTCACTTCTTCCGTTTGCTTTGCAAAAAAAAGGACCAATTTTATGCCCCGAAGGAAAACTCTTTGTGAAGATTGGAAATAAGTCTTTCTCTAAAAATAAAAGAATATTATATTGGAGTTGAAGTCCCATTAAAAGGTATTCGAAAGTAATTGTAGAAAAAAGAACTTTTAAAGAAAATATATGTCTCAAAGTTACGTTAAATAACTTTTTTATCAGAAACAGTGAATATAAGAAATAATAATGCAGTGCAGGAAATATACTATATTCAG
>BPLR01009550.1:0-28822 GCA_021605095.1 Caerostris extrusa | reverse complement strand
ACAATATATCTTGTTCAAATTTTCAATCATGCATAAAAATACCTTTTATTCATCCACTCGAGTTCAAATACATTTTTGAACTTGTAGTGGGGATGACACTTGATGTTAATACAATTTTTCAAATATTAATTCAATCATCAAAATTTAATTCCTTAATTTTAGTTTTTTGGATTTAAGTTGTATATATCTATCTACCAATAGATGGCGGCCGATAAACTTACAAAAATGAATGAAAATTATTTATAAAGGACTTTCTGCAATAGAGTAAAAAAAAACAGTAGGAATTAACTTTAAAAATTTTTATATTACTTGTTGTCAATAATGCAAGCAATTTGTGTTAATTATGTGTGCAATTGTTAGGGCAACAAGTGTGCAATTATTGAAAAAAGCAATTGTTAGTAATTGTTAGCGCAGTGACTACTAAAATAATAGTTTTAAATAATTAAAAAGAAAACCAACGTCTGATCGGCCGGTGAAATTAAAGATCCTTGAAGACAGTCATATTCGATTGAAATGCTGCAACAGAACAGATTTATGCCCACTGACTTTATAGTCACATCAGAATAGTTAGAAATCCTTAATAACCTGTATTCCAGACGTCATCGGACTTGTTTACCATTTACCCTAAGCACCGTCAAAACCCTTCAGCGGTGAAGTGAAAGGAATGATTGAAAATCGAAATGAAACACAGCTGTGTTCTCACCGCTGACATGGTGGTAATAAAAGCAGCCCCATGAAAGGATTTTACCACTGAATCTTTCCTAATATTGACATAGCAGTCCAGCCCCAGGTATTTTGGTTTGAAGAGTAATTTCATATGATATCATGACCTTTTCTGTTCCAGAAATGGATGGGATTACAAGAGACAGATATTGGAATAAAATTGTATGAGGTTTGTTTCTGAATGAATACTAATGATGCCTTACTACAGCTGAAATCATCTGGTCATAAAGATGACAATAATTTGACGTGGCTGACACATTCAGTAGATCTACCATCAATTAAGTATATTTGGGTCATGACTCTAGGGCCATGGTCGAGTTACTAGCGCTCTGACAAACGGTACCACAAATTTCAGTTTCGAATCCCGGCGGTGCCATGGATTTTTGTAGTGATTCAGAATCTACTTTTAAACATTATGTCCCGGTCTAATATGGTTGTTGGGCGTGCGTAGTGCTGACAACCCTACCCCAAAAAGAAAGCATCTCCTGCATCGAAATATGCCACTAGGTAGATGCCCTTGGCCCACCATTGGGCTGTTAAGTCAATGATGACGATACGCCACGATCAGAGGCAGTTTTGTTTTTCATCACCACAAATTGGCAGAAATTTTTTCTGACTGCCGAACGGGATGAAATATGAATGACATTCGACATTTGTACGACAGGATGATGCACATGATCATGCATACATTTATCAACATAGTAGTGGTTACACGGGTTATTGAAACACAGTTCCATCACAATTTGCACATTGCAATACATACTTTAATGGAATATTTTGCTTTTAAAATTATAAGATCATTCTTATTTGATTAGAAAAGCATATTGATATTACATACTTGATTATTTTATTAATCCAATTCTATGCAATTCCTTATTGCGGTTGGAATTTTAATTTCTATAAATAAAACATCCTTTTACAAATTTATAAAACTTGCGTTTAAATTTCATTATTAGAATTTGTTGTTGATCTTATGCTTGCTGCCAATACAAAAGGCAGTTAATATTTATGCCATAAGCAAGGGCTGCACCGCTGTTACTCATTTAGCTCTACCCAGGGGGCACGTGCAGCTTAAAGATATGCTACGAACGTGCGACTAACACTACCCCCTGCAACGCTCTACGATCCTGTTGGACCGGGACCTTACGGTTTAAAATGGATTCGAACCACTACAAACATCCATTGCATCACCTGGACTCGAACACGAAACCTGACATACAAAGTGCAGAGCGATTTTTACATATATTAGAATTTTTTAAAAAAATTCTTAATACTTTAACAAGTATGTAAGATTATTTTATTATATGCTTTCTTAATATTATCCCTATCGTACATAGGAGTACAATATATCTAACAAATGTAATATTTTTAGTTAAATATGCATTCCTATGTAAAAATTAATATGGTTAAAAAGATATAGAAGGATAAAATAAAATATCCACTAAAATTTGCTTTTCTTAAATATGAATGGTTTAACAATATTTAACTATTGTTTTATTATTAAACATTACTATAAAAATAGTTCTTTGAATTCGGTACTACTATTTCTAATAATAGATGGCAGCACGTAATTATAAAAACTTTTTATGTAAAGATTTAGTAATAATCTAAAATATGAAATAGAATAAAAATAATATTTTAATTTAAAATTTATTAGTTTTAGTAGTATACTTCAGTAAAAGTTGTGAAACTACTTTCGTGGAAAACACGCACAAAAACGTAAGGAAACACGTGAACTGTATTAAAATAGTGATACAATAATTCTAACTATGAACCCTACTAACGACTTTTCTATGTTTTTATAGAATGATATTAAAAGTTTAATAACAAAAAATTATAAAGAGGAGTATTTCAAAAAGTATTTTAATTCCGGTAAAAAAGTACTAGAAAATTAAAAACTGGAATTAAAAAAATCAAAACGTCAAAATATATATGCTCTACGCCATAAATAAGGATAAAATTTGATTTTAATAAAACAAAAAGATAAAAATAATAATTTAATAATTTGTGAATATTAAATACATTTTGTCCCAACTTCCACAATTTTCAGAAAAGTGAAATCAAAATTATGCTATAAAAAGTAAAAATATAAAACGAAATTAAAATTTAATAAAGAATAAAAATATTTCAATTTTGATATTTAAAAAACCTGGTGCAAAAACTAGTATCAATGTGAAATTTCTCGCATACTTTTTTTGAGTTTGAGATATAATTACTTTAATAATTTATACTTATTATTTATAATCACTTTACAACTATCAATAAGTTAATATTATAGATATGTTGATTATAATGTTACATCAACTTAAAGTGTATAATCATTGAAAGTAATTGTTTAATTTCGTTAAATAATAAATATTTCATAACAATGTTTATAATTTATATAGTGAGCAAAAAATTCGCGATATTAATAATTAACGAATCATTTTATTAACAAATCATTTTGTTTACATAATTATTGTTTCCGATATGCAACCTGATTTTTTTTTTATTGATTTAAGTTTATTAATAGGAAAGGGTTATGAATTCATTAATTGTTCAACTGAAATATTACTAAAAAACAAAGTTATATTTAAAATGAATCAGACATAGTGTTTTAATTTAAAAAGAAAATTTTTGTTTTTAAAATAGTTTTATTTTTTATTTGACTAACTTAAATTAATAAAATTTAAGTAATAAGTTTTTCTTAAAACTATAGTAAAATATCAATACTTCTTAAAATTAGAATTTAGTTTATAAATGAATGCATTTTGATGCATAAATAAACTTCTTTTTTTTTTTAATTATGAAAAAAAATAATAAAAAATAATTCTATGAAAATTTTTTTGTTAAAACATACTGTATATCTATTTTCATATAAAATTCTTTTAAATTTTTCTTATAAGATAAATAATAAAATTTTTAAGTATATTTTTATTCAAAATTGTATATTTTAAAACCACAATATATTTGTAAAATAATATTTATCTGTTTAAAGTAATAAATGATTAAAAAAATTAGCACTATTCACTAAAGTATTTAGTTAATTTAGTATTTAATTATTAAAAGTTCAAATTACTAAATTTACTAAATTATTAAACTTTAGTATAACTTAAAGTACTAATAATGATGAAAAAACAAGACTTTTATCAAACATAATGAATTTAACTTGTTTATCTTAAATTAAAATATTCACATTTAAAGTATTTTTCACAATGAAAGTACACTAAATTATAATGTGAAATAATGTAGAATTTTAAATAATAAGTAAACTTAATTATAAGGAAAAAATTTTGTGTAAAATTTTATTTACTTATTACTGTAATCTATATTTATTATTTGAATATTACTGTTCTTAATCTTTGATTATAATACGTTTTGTTTACATTAGTTTTATTTCTAAAAAATATGTATGCTTTAGTGCAATATGTGCATTTACTAAAACTTTATTCTAAATTAATTTAATTTTAACTTTTAAATTAAATTTAGCCATTTTTACACATTTGAAATAGAGTATACAAGAATAAATGATGTGTAATTTAGAGGTACTTTATTTAATTGCAAAAAACTTAAAAATTAGAGAAATATTTTTTAAGGATTATAAAAAATAACATTATTTGGAATATTATTTATAGTTATAATGTATTTTAGTGAAGGATAAATATCAATAAAATCAAATTTTACCTTGTAATGTGATATGGAATTATAAGAAAATAATTTTGTGTAAATTTTATTAGTGTAATTTATATTTATTATTGGAATAATTACTGTTATTGTTCTTTGGCTATAATAATTTTTATTTATGATAGTCTAGTTTCTAAATAGATATCTAATTTAGTGCAATATGTTCATTTACTAAAACTTTATTCAACATTAATAAATTTGGCATAAATTTAGCTATTTAACATTTGAAATAGTGTATATAAGAATAAATAATATATAATTTAGAGTACTTTATTTAATTACAAAAAAGCTTAAAATTAGAGAAATATATTTTAAGGGTATAAAAATAACATTTGGGAATATTATTTATAGTTATGATTTATTTTAGTGCTGGATAAAATAAATCTCAATCAAATCCAAATTTTTACCTTGCAGAACATAATGGGATATGAAACTTAACATTAGAAAATGATAAAGGCGCTGCATTAGATAAATGATGTTGCACCTAATCTGGGAATTGGCTATATAAGTTTGCAAAGATAATGATTCAGCCAAAAATAAAAGTTCTAATAATTTAGGATACATTTCCAAAAATGTTCTAACAATTTAGGCAAAAGAAAGACACATTTCCAAACCAAAATTACTTTCAAAATGCTATTTTTAGAGTTAATATTATGTTTAAAGCTTATCTTATCGATATCATTATCGACTTTTTTCATTCCAAAATCATCTGTAAATGAGATGAAGTTCTGTATATTTTCTATAAATTATATGAATAAAAACTAGAAACTAATAGAGCTTATTACAAAAGCAGGTGGAATTTCCAATTTATATATTTTATAGATATAAAAAAAATTATTCTGATATATATCTATGAGAGAAACTTCTGATACTAAAGTCAAGTCGAGTTGATTAAATTATTTTTAGTTTGTAAAATGCAGTGCAATGCCCAACTCATGGCGTAAGGGCAACGTGTACATTTCTATGACTTATTTACAATTGTAAAATGTACTATATAGGCATTTTGTTGGCATAATGTTATGGCATTTATAATAGTATATACTTTGGAAGCATTTCTATGACTTATTTGCAATTGTAAATCAGTAAAGTATATGGCCATTTTGGCATTTATAACATGGCATACATTTTGAAAACATTTCTGTGACATTATTTGCAATTGTAAATCAGTAAATGGGCATTTTGTTGGCATACTTTTATGGCATATATTTTTATAAATGAATTTATATTTTGAATTATTTGCAATTTGCACTTATAAATCAGTAAATGGGCATTTTGTTGGCATAATTTTTATAACGCATTTATGAAAATGATTTTGCAATTGCAAATCAAATGGACGTTGGCATAATTCATAGCATTTATAATGACATATACAGTCCAGTCACATTAATGTGACCACCTGTCAAAAAGCCAGAATATACACTCTTGTACATTCTGGCTTTAATGGGAGTGTGTGTGGTATTAAATGGTATTAAAGTGGAATTCTTATATACACTCCACTGCAATGTGCTGACACCTGCCTTTTGTGATGGGTTATTTCACGTTGGCATTGAAAGTAGGTGGTGGTCACATTAATGTGACTGGACTGTGTATTTTGATGAAGCATGCAGTAAAGCAAAAGGTTCAAGTTCACTGAGGAAGTCTAATGCAGCCACTGCTTACAGAAACACAATCCCGATAGTAATTTTTATGACATCAGAAATCAAACTGCCTGGTGGGAATGTTTCTGTATTTTTGTTCTATGCGATAAGCAAATGCAGGAAAGTATCCTCGGAGACATCTTTCCATTGTTGTCTGTTGGATGATTGTTTATAGTATAGAGAACTGGGGCACAAGCCTACTGATGTACATTGAAAAAAATTTGCAACCATGCATTTGATACAAGAAAGACATATTGAGATAAAAAAAAAAAAAAACATGTAAGTAAATATACATACAATATGTGCATGTATAATTTTTATAAGATGAAAGTTTACCATGGTGTTAATTACATAACATAAAGTATGCTATATAATTATAACAGCAAATTGGGAAACGTTTAATAAAAAAGAAATAAAATTGAATAAAAAAATTAATGTTTAGTTTAATTAATGTTGCGTTCAATTTCGATGATAATTACAGAATTATCAGTGATATTTATATAATTTCGTAAGGAAGGGAAATTCAAGAAAATCATATTTTTTTGATTCCAGACTCAACACATGTTATCAAAACTGCCATCGAATCACCTAGTTCTTAACAAGTAATATAAAAAAAAAAATTTTTAAGCAATTCCTACTTCTTTCCCCTACATTGCCGAAAAGTCCTTTACAAATAAAAATTAAAATTTTCTTTTACATCTCGCGCCATCTATTATTAGATACATGCAACTTAAATCTAAAAAAAACTAAAATTAATTAAAATTAATGAATGAATTAATATTTGAAAAGCTGTATTTTATCCAGTGTCATCCACTACAAGTTCAAAAAAATATATTTGAACTTGAGTGGATGAATAAAAATATTTTATGAACGATTGAACATTTGAACAAGATATATATATAGGGAGAGTGTGTAAGCTAATAAAAGGAATTGAAAATGTATGCAACTTGTGTTATCCTCCTATACATTGACACATTTCCACAAATTGGACCATAAAACTATTTTGAAGAAAATTTTACGTATAATTTAGAAATCGTCGGACACACACTAACGTGATTATTAACATTTGATTCATAATGGCACTTTGCCTAAATTAGTTTCAAAAGAAAAAAGTGATTTTCAAAATATGCAATAAGATTCGAGAGCATATAGATAACTACGATTTTTTTTTTTTATGGATTTTTCCTTTTTAGCTTCATTTTAGAGTATCATTATAAGGCTTCATTAACATAATGATGTCCTGGAATTTCGTAATGTGAATCATAAAACAAAGAAAAAAAATGTACTCTGGAAAATGTTCTTTGTTACTGACATAAAATCCGTGAGATAAAAAAAGGTAATGAAAATTATAAACAGGCAGAAAATTTATACTTTAATGGCAAGTCTCATTCTGAAACAGAAATTATTTTCCATGTAACGATATACTTTGGTCTGAAAATGATCCTTGAAAATTATTGTAAGTCCTTTTTCGGAAATTGGATTGAACAGAGGATTCTAAGAAAAAAAATCAGAGCTAAAATTGGAATTGATTGTTCTGTGAAATGAAAATTAGACGACATTTTCAACTAATATAAGAATATAAAAAGTTAGCAAATAAAATATAAGAAAAAATATAAGCATTATGATAATTGCTGAAAAAATTAATTTAATATTCTAAAAGTAATTCTTCACTCTATTAATAAATAAATAAATTCCTAAAGTGTTCAATTATAATGAAATTTTCGAGTGTTTATTTATATATATACTATCATTTGGAAGAATGAGCCTAATGGCCAAATGTCATGTGCTCGATACCACAGGTTTCGAGTTCGAGACTCGGCGGTGCCATGGATGTTTCTAGTGGTTCGAATTCATTTTAAGCCGTAGTTCGTCTATCACGATCGTAGGGATTTGTGGTGGTAGTGTTACTCGCGTCCATAGCCTATCTTCGCTACATGTGCCCCCTGGAGAGGGCTAAATGAGTAACAGCTGTGCAGCTCTTTGCTTAGTGTATTTCCAGCTACATTAGAAATTTTTTTATCAAAATTGCTATTGAATCTCCTAACTCCTAAAAATGACTGCAGCTTGTGTTACCCCTCCTATACAATAACACTTTTCCCCAAATTGGGCCATAAAACTATTTTAAAGATAATTTTACGAACCATTTACAGATGATCAGACACATACTAACGTTATTATTAACATTTGATTCACAATGGAACTTCAGCAAATTAGTTTCAAAAGAACAAAAGTGATTTTAAAAATACGCAATAAGATTCTAGGGTATATAGATAATTATTTTTTTATGGATTTTCCTTTTTTTTTTTTTTTTTTTTTTTTTTATTTAAGTAGCTTCATTTTAGAGTATCATTATAAGGCTTCATTAATATAATGATGTCCAGGAATTTCTGTAATGGGAATCATAAAAAACAAAGAAAAAAAAATGTTCTTTGTTACTGGCATAAAATCTGAGATAAAAAAAGGTAATGAAAATTATAAACAGGCAGAAAAATGTATCCTTTAATGGCTAGTTCATTCTGAAACTGAAATTATTTTCCATGTAACGATACATTTTGGTCTGAAAATGAAACTTGAAAATTATTGTCAGTTCTTTTTAGAAAATTGCATTGAATAGCGGATTGTAACAAAAAAAAAAAAAGAAAGAAATTGGAGCTAAAATTGGAATTGATTGTTCAGTGAAATGAAAATTAGAAGATGTTTCCAACTAGTATTAGAATATAAAAGAAGTGAGAAAATGCAATATTAAAAAAATCTAAGCATTAAGGTAATTGCTGAAAAATAACTTTAAAATCCTAAAAGTAATTCTACTGTTATTAATAAATAAATAAATTAATTAATAAAATTTTCAACTTAAATGGAATTTTCGACTATTTTTTATATATAATACTATTATTTGAAAGAAAATTTAGTGAAAAATGTTTATTATTTACATATTTTTATAATTATTTTTCACCTTCTATTAGCTCACACTCTCCCTATATATATCTTGTTCAAATTTTCAATCGTTAATAAAGTACTTTTATTCATCCATTTAAGTTCAAATACAGTTTTTTTTTGCAGTGGATGACACTGGATGTTAATACAGTTTTTCAAATCATTAATTCATTAATTAAATTTAATTAATTAATTTTATTTTTAGATTTAATTTGCTTGTATCTACCAATAGATGGCGCCAGATAAAATTTAAAAAATGAATGAAAATTATTTATAAGAACTTTCTGCAATAGAGTGAAAAAGTAGGAATTGACTTTAAAATTTTTGTTTATATTACTGGTTATGCATGATTTTGAAGTATATCATTTATATAATTCCGAATTTTTGTATTGCTAAACATAATTTTCAATTTAAATCAGTTTAGTATGATTAACTGATAGATGAACGGAAGCATTTGGCAGCGAAGCAGCCACAAGCTGGATTATTGATTACAAGCTGATTATACTGATTTACTGAAAGCATTGGCTTTGTGTCTGTGCCCATTGAAATGTTATGCCTATATTTTTTAAAATACTAATATAAAAATTTACAGTAGGAAGGAGAATAGAGCATATACGAATATATGCAGAAGGGAAAATAAGAAATTTTAATTAATACATTGCAAAAAAGAAGACAGAAGATAATTGAGCTTCCAACGTGTGGAGCTTAGGGAGAGAATAATTGAGAAATACTAAGATCAATTTTATGTCGTTTTCTATTTTCAAATAGAGTAATTTGGTAAATTGGGAGGGATCTAAAAACCGAGTGAAGGGATAGAGACATAATACTTTTAAATATACTGGAAGATGAATTCTCAAAAATATTGGGAAGATGAAGAGAGTTCCTGGTATCCTGATTTTTGAAGTACCAAGAACTTTATTTTCTAGTAGTTGAACAATTTCTAAATTTGGTTTAACTGCTGAGTCCCAAACCGGACTTGCATATGTGGTTGTGGAACGCATGTAATAAATGTAGATCAGTATTTTATTCGTAACAGAGAGCTTAGATTTTATACAAATGAAAGGAAAAAAAATACGAACAGAAGTGTAAATTTTTGTTTCTTAGATTATTAATATGCATACATTAAGTGAATGATTTATCAAGGGTAACACCCAAGTATTTAATTTACGAAGAACCGTTGACAGTGTTATTAAAAATGGGGATGTTAAGATAAGTAATACTACGCTTGCGCGTAAAGAAAATAGCTTCAGTTTTGTCACGATTTAAAGAAATTTTACTAGGGTAAGGGTTTAAAGAAATTTTCAGTTTCAGCACTAAAATAAATATACGTAATATAACCCGTTTCAGACTAAAAATAAATATACGTAATTCCTAGTTAAAAATGCTGCCTTAAATCTAAGAACAGAATTCAACCAATATGCTTTAAGTTCATGCATATTTATGTGAAACGCATTTTAAAGAGTTTACAGTGCTTATATACCATTCTCAATTTCTAATACTCATTATATTTTTATTTGTTAGGATGAGGAATTCTGACTTCCATTGTAACTGATGAAAGTTTGGATCATGATCTATGTGTAAAACACATAGTTTGTAAAATAAATTTCATAAACATAATTTAGGAAGTTCCTTATTTAAATAAGAATAATTATTTATATTTTTGTTGCTCATTAATAATCTGCATACTATGTGAAACTCTTAGACAACACAAAAAAAGAAACAATTACAATGAAAATATCAACAAATGAAGAAAGCTAAACCAAAATTCCCTTCCATATGTCTTTAATGATGGCCGCTATACTTAGAGGCTGGAAATACATCTGTTGTCTAATTCTTAGGGTCCTGCAGTGCGGGATGCACATCCCATGAGATGAAAGGAAAAAGGGAGGCAACTTCTGTTGTGATTAGGATTGCAATATCGGACCAAAGTTCAATACCGGTATTTGGTATTTTTAGATCTTAATATCGAGATACCAATACCGGTAGAAATTTTAGAAAAAGGAAAACACAAGTTTTTTTTTTTGTTTTGTTTGTTTTTTGCCAGTTTTATTAGAGAATGTAAATATCACAAAAAAATTGTAACTTATAAATTATAACAGCATATAAAGAATCACAAAAAGTAAAGGAACATCTTAATTATTTAAATCACAAAAAAATGTAAATATCACTATTCAGTCTGTGGTACTATTACAAATTTTTGAAATGGGATCTTAAAAACATAAACCGAAGTATTATCAACTGATTTTTATGTTATTTAAAGTTATTCTTATTTATTATTATTGGGTATTATTTATGAGTATATATATAATAATAAATCTGAAAAATATTTTGAACTCTAAATTATGATATGCAAATACAATGTTAATAACAAACTCACCCATTTAAAAACTATCGAAATATTACACACTTTCTTCACAACTACAAACTTGTTTTCACAGAAAAGAACTTCTAGTTTTCAGATAAGAATAAAAATTTCACAGATAAGAATTCTAAATTTCTAGTAAATACCGAAAAAACGGTATTTAAGCTTGTGAATACCGGTATTACAAAATTGTAGAAATGGCTCCAAATACCGGTATTCGGTATCCCGGTATTGCAATCCCTAGTTGTGATGCAGCACCCGTAAGCAAAAATCTGCCTCGGCACCGAGTCATTGAAGGAGTGCAGTGTCTTCCAGAGAGGTTTGGCCAGGAGGATATTTAGGAAAACTACCCAGCATTTTTAGAATCATATGGGAGAAACCTGAAAAATGTCCACCATGCAGTCCGACTAAAGAAGCAAGATGCTGAACATCGCAAATTTTATTGAGACCTCTCTTGTTTTGAAACAGCATCTGCAACAAAGCCGTCAGCGGATTGAACCGCATAACTAATGTTCCCCACTCAGGCGAACTAAATTGTACGAATAATTACCAACATCTTACACATAGGTTGCCTGACATTTATGACATTATTAATACATCATTACATACTCATAACAGATATATTACCAAGTAGATCATTTAATATGTTCAGCCAGTAGTTACTTTTATGTAGATCTGCTAAAGATTTTAACTTGCAGATGCTTTATGTTTTAATAGTTTTATTTTTCATTTTATATGATATTGTGTATTGTAGGAACTTTTTAAATTTGGTTGTTATCATATTTGAAAATTATTGATTTGCAGATAAACTTACTTAAAAGACTTCGCTTTACTTAACGATTAAGGGCATTAGGCTTTAGAAGCAGATCTTTACTCTATAAACCTTTTATTCTACACTTCTGTGCTGTCCCAAATATTGACTCATCCAACAGTTTTAGTCAATTTTTATAAGTCATAGGTCCTTTCTAAAATGTATTTATATACGTAAGACAAGCCAACTTAAATTTTAAAACGTAAAACTAAATATTAAATTTTAAAACGTAAAAACTAATATTAAATTTTAAACATAATGTGCCTAAAAAATGTTTAAAATCATCCCAAGATTAAAAGCAATCGATAGGAAACGTAACTTTAATAATCGGTAAAAACTTTTAATTGATTATTTACTGTTTAATTTATTGTACTCTAAATTTAAAGAGATTCTTTGATATATTAACAGCATGTTTTCGGCGAGAATAATTCAGTAAAATATTACATGGCCAATGCAACTGTCAATAATAGTTGGAAATTTGACACCTACATAATAAAAGCCGCTATTATCAGCAAAAAACTACTTTCAATATAAAGTTGATTACATTTACAAAGGTGGCCAGAATCTTTTAAGTAAAATGTATCTCTTACACTAGATTCAATAAATTTATCGTAAATGCAATACATTTTTTATTGTATAACTTCCAAAAGGACAATCACAGGATAAAAATATTTCACTTAAATCTATTCTAAAACATTACAAACATGAAATTTTATGGTTTAAACCAATTCAGTTTTTCATATGTGTGCCAATATCATGCATGTAATTTTGTATTCTGTCAATACATTACAAACATGATAATTAGTTTGTTTCTGTATATCCAACGTTCAGCTTTTAATAACATCGAAGCCTGAAAGCTCTTGTTTTCAACGAAGTTGAATTGCTCCAATTGTCCAACAAACTATCATCAATTTAACAACAACATACTATCATCAATTTCAACAACAACATACTTATCATCAATCATGCTGCTATCATCAGTTTAACAACAACCTCAACATACTATCATCAATACCCATGGTGCTATCAGCAATTTAACAATATCAACATACTATCATTACCCATGCTGCTATCAGCAATTTAACAATATCAACATACTATGAATATCAACATATTATCAATCATGCTGATATCATCAATTTTATAAGCACACTCATTAAAAAAGATTTTGAATACACGTTTTTCATTCGTGAAATGTTCTACTATGAATATCAAGGAATTTTAAAAACTGCAGATAGCACATTTAGAAGTAGTACGGCAGTTTGGATAAAAATATTCATAAAAGAAGTTTTTATTTTTAATTTTAAGATGCAAGATTTAAAATTCTTTGTTAACATGTACTTTTTTGAGTCATTTACCAATAGGATTTATAAAGAACACATATTGGCCAACATGACATACCTTTATTTACGTAGGCTATATAAATAAAAATTTAAAAGATAATTGCGATTTCTCCAAAGCTGATATTATCTAGTTAAAAATGAGAAAATCAATTCTTTTTTCAGTAATTGACCCAAATTACAAATTATTCAGTGTTATATTTTCAAATTTATTGTTTATAAGTAGATAGCTCTAACATTCGTATGAATATAATAAGTCTGTAAACAACAAAACAAAATTTGCAAGTCAGATAACTTTTCCGACAAATATCAGTTTTCCTTTCGCAGTAAGCAATTCGAATTAAACTAAATTACCCGATATTGCGAAGGTCCTTATCAAGAAATTCTATTCCTAGAAAGTGCGATATTAGCGAAAGCGTCGGATGAAAGATAAAGAAGCTAAAAATATTCTGTTAATAATCCTCTGGAATCCTCATCAAATAAAAATGGCGATGTAAAAATCCATATATTGATTTTACGATTCCTATGATTGATTGCGGGGCGTCATGATGATAAAGCAGAGCTGGAATTTCTCTTTTCAGCGAAAAAAGTATGCCAACAATATAAAACAAATGTTGGCGTATTAAATATTTAAGTCATGCATATATTCTTTGATACTCAGAAATTTTATAGCAAATTGTCATTTTTCTTCTCATTAAAAAGGGATTTATAAGATTATTTTTAACTTTAAAGACATTTTTATATAAAACAAATAGCTGTTTCAACTAAATTTTCAGTAAAAAATATGGATGCAAAATATAAGAAATAAAAATTTTAAGAAGTCAATACATATTTACCAATAGGATTCATAATATTAGCAAACAATGACTGAGACCTATTTATTTTGTAAACTCCATAAATAAAAATTTAAAAGATAAATGTCATATTCTCCAAAGCCAATATTAGCTAGTTAAGAGTAAAAAAAATTTGTTCGTAATTGTCCCAAATTACAAAAAAAAAATCAACAGTTGTATTTTTAAATTTATTTGTAACTAGATAGCTCTAACTTATGAATATAATAAGTCTGTAAACATCAAAATATTAAATAAAGCTTAAAACGTAAAATAAAACTTACATTGATACACTTATTTTTCTTACATTTTTATAGTTTTCTGTTCCGATAGTTGTCTACTCAGTAATCTCGAAATGCTTATAAAATAACGAATATAGTTTGCTGGTAAAAATATGTTGAAGTTGCAAAAAAATATTAAAATTATTAATATACGGAACTTTGTAAAACAATATAATTGTTAAGTCAAATAACTTTTGAACTAAAAAAAAGCCAATTTAGGTTCCAGTAGCTTAAAGTGTGTAGAATATGCAGTCAAAAATCTGTTTACTACAAAAAAAATTATGTTTTAAGTACAGATTATGACAGGATATGGATTCATTCGTTCGCAACAAATAATTTATTTCTAAAATTAAATCATTTATAATTATAATTTATAAATAAATTTAATTTTTTTATAAATTATAAAAATTAACATTATTTGTAATTTTAATTTATTTTATTTTTAAATTAATTTTAGTTATTGATAATTTTTTAAATAATTAAATTATCCTTTTATAAAAAATTCAAATTATTTATAATTTCAGTTTAATTTAATATTTATAAATTAATTTTAATTAATTATATTCTTTTAAATAGTCAAAATTATTATTTTATAAAAATAAAATTATTATTATTTTAAAAAATTTTAATAATTTTTTATTATAATTTATTAAAATATGACTTACTTTCTACAAAGCAAAGCAATATGGCTACTAACTAACAAAACAATCACTACAACGCGAATCCTAAACTACAACAAACAACGCCATGACTAAATAACTTCCAATTTTTAAAACGATGAAACACTCTACTGTTGCCACACATCTCGAGTGCAATTTATTTAAACATTTTCTTTTTCTCTCTGCACGCGGACTTCTGTATAGTTCTAGTGCGAATTCGTGTTGAATCCAGTTTGTTTAAACTTTTTTTCTCCACGTGCAGTCCGTAAGATTTCTCGTGTATGGTTGATTCTTACTTTTTATATTTCTAATTTTTATGAATATTAATGAAGAAAGTAAGAGTACGTTTCAAACAAGAGAGAAATGTGTTGGCATGCAAAATATATGGGGAATATGAGTTCTATGTGTTCAAATAAGAGAATATGCATATGATCTAGATTTAATTTTGATACTCGAGCCACATTACACCATTATTTACAATCTTAGTTGAATTCTAGTTACAATGATGAATACTTTCTAAGTAGACCTTGGTAATTGTAATTATGCAAAATTTGCAACATAATTTGTACAAAATCTTCTTCTGCATGGTGGGCCAAAGCCTTCTGTCTTCTGGCAGATTCAGAAACATGAGATGTTGTTATTTTCTTTTTTAAGATGTAGGGTTGTCATATTAATGTTGTGCAGTCTTATGCGACCAACACCTACGGTTTAAAGTGGATTCGAACCACTACAGGTATCCATGGCACCAGCGGGACTCGAACCCGAAACCCGCTGAGAGGGTAATAATAATTATAAAACTTTCTCTGTCACACATGGGGCTCAGTGGCAACGCCGCCGCTGGTGAGCATTAGGGCGGATAGATTGTCTGCTAACGGCTTTGTAGTAAACACTGTTTCAAAAAACGAGGAGACTCGATGACGATGGATGTTCAACCTCTTGCCTCGTTAATCAGACTGCCTGGTGGGAGTTTTAATGGTTTTCTCACCTCCCTATTCGCGCTTTTTGTTTATTATATATCTATTAGTTTGGTGCATAATTATCAGGCGTTTCTTTGACTTGCTATATTTTAATAAAAATTTACAATATTTTATAAATTTATGAATGAAAATATCCTTCTACTTTTAGATTATAAAAATGCATTTCGATAATCTTACTCATTCATTTTTGAGTTGGATTCCAATAACAAATCCCGTTTAAGATGATTTTCTAATAGATGATTCCTCTTCTGTCCCACCAAACATACACATTGTCTTCTTATAGTGCACGTGCTTCTTTTTCCTTTTGGTGAAACGCAAACCTTCTTTCTTTTGAGGGTTTTGAAGAGAAGCCATGAGTCATCTGCAGTAACAAGATCCTTCAGAAACGTTTCGTTGAGACAAATCGGTGAAAATTCGGACACGTTCGGCTTTATTGATGTCGCTGATTTCGTGTGGGACCCATTTTTCATTTCTTTCCAAGTTTTTTGAGACGCCGAACGATGGTTTAAAGGTCCATATTGAATTTGTCGGGCCAGCATTCGAGTCGTCAAATTTTCGTCCCTTTCCACGGCTGCCAAAAGTGACTGGTCGTCGAAATCCGATGGTCGACCTCTCCCTGGCTTATCTTCCTAGCTAGTGTCGCCAGATTTGAAACAGGTAAACCATTCCTTGCATCGACGTTAGATGATTGTGCCCTCACCGAAAAGTTCGCTGAGATCGCGAAATGACTGCACTGTTTTCCAACCTTTCTCTAATACGACGAATATGAGTATGATTATAGGCAAGCAATTTTATGACCTAAAAGTAGAAGAATATTTTCATTCATAAATTTATAAAATATTGTAAATTTGTACTAAAATATAGCACGGGAAAGAAACGCTTCATAATTATGCACCAACCTAGTAATAAATGCCCATGATGTAGGAAACCAATATGGATAGATTTAGCTCTCTGATAAACACTACTATTAGCTTAAAAACTACTTCTTGTCTTCATTTTTTATGTTAAATTACGTAAAATAAATAGATTCAAATTTATTACTGTTTCACAATATAGTCATTGTATGATGTATTGTTTAAATTCATACATATTTTATTAAATTTATTAGAAAATAGTAAATATGTAGAGTAAATTTTAATTATTTATTGCATTATCAAAAAAACAATAAACCTTTTAAAAATTTTATTTAACAGGATTATTGATAAAATTTGGAAAAACTAATATTAATAATAGCTGTAAAAGTGAAAAAATTTCTTATTTTCGTGATTTGATTTTATTGCTTTGATGTCTTATTCATTTTTGTTAAAACACATCAAATCCTTTTTTTTAGAGTTCCTTTTTCAAAAAGAAATTGTCCTTTTACAATTTTTACTTTATTAATTAATAAAACATTTTTATTTTAGTCACAAGTAATTTAACGAAGTAAAGAAAAAGACGTATTTCAAAGTGAGGATTATAAAATTAATAAAAAAAGAAAAAGAAAATAAGAAATTAAATAAGAAAAGATTAATAAAAAAAAAAACATAATGGATATTTAATTCCTCAAAGAGGATATATAATAAACGTAGAAAATACAGATTAAAGTTAATTAATTTACATATTTATTTTTTTTTTCAATTCGTTGATTTTTTTTTTTTTTTTTTTTTAATTTTCGATGAAAAAATAATTATAATAAATATTTTTTAATAAAATCAATTTATAAATATGAAGTTTTACAGTTTATGTGTACAATATAATTGAGAAAATTACAGTTGAAAATTTGATTAGCTAATAAATATTCACTTTGCAATATGTATTAAAATGCTGGAATTTTAGTAAATTCACAAAAAAGACAAATTTAAAATAAAATGTATGGTATTAATAATAATTTTTGATATAATTAATGATACAAGTGAATCTGCATAAAATTACTAATAATTATTTTAAAGAATTTTTTTTTAGTCGTATTCTTTTTATTATCGTTAATTATTATCGTTTAAATTTCTTTTATTCAATTCAGTATGTGATTTATTGCAGCGAATCTGGCGATTTTCTGCTATTTAAAATTGAAAGGATGCCGTTATTTTTTTTTTTTTTTTATTATTTGTTAATAAGGTTTTTTTTCTTTCTTCATTAAATGCAATTTGTTTTAATAAAATTAAAAATATTTTAATAAAAAAATCATTTTAATGTTAATTAATGCAAAATCTTTTAATTAAACTTAAATGTATCTAAATACTACATTGATAGGATTCAAGAGTTTCTAAAAGTCTAATGTCTACTTAAAAAGAGCAGTAACATGAGTTTTCATTCGTTTGTTAAGATAAAGACAAATCAAATATTCTTAAATGTAATAAATAAAATAACGTAAAAATAAATTACAAAAAAAAAGTATGATTTTATTTTGCTGAATATATGGAAACAAATAACAGCAATTTTAATTAGATGTACATTTTTATTCAGAAAATATTTTATTTATATTTTTATAACATTCATCATTAGACTTAAATGTATCTAGATACTACATTGACAGGATTCAAGAGCTTCTAAAAGACTAATATTTATTTAAATGGACAATAACATGACATTTCCTTTAATTCTTTGAAAAAAAAAAAATCAAATATTCTTATATGCAATAAATAAAATAACGCAAAAAATAAATTACGACGAAAAATGTGATTTTATTTTATTGAATATTCGCAAACAAATGACACCATTTCTTGATACAATGTATATTTTTATTTAGGAAATATTTCATTATATTTTTATAAGATTCAACATCAAACTTAAATGTATCTAGATGCTAGATTGATAGGATTCAAGAGTTTCTAAAAGTCTAATGTTTACTTAAAAGAACAGTATCATGACGTTTAATTCAATTGTTAAAAAAATAAAATATTCTTAATCGTAATAAATAAAATAACGCAATAAACAAATTGCAAATAAAAATATGTTTTTATTTTTATTGAATATATACAAACAAATGACATCAATTTTTTCATTATGGATTCTATAACATTCAACATTAAACTTAAATGTATCTCTATGCTACACTAACAACATTCAAGAGTTTCTAAAAGAATAATATTTACTTAAAAGAGTAGTGATATGAATTTTTATTCGAGTTTTAGTAAAAAAAAAACCAAATCAAATAATCTGAAATGTAAAAAATAAAATAATGCAAAAAATAAATTGCGAACTAAAATATGATTTAATTTTATAGAATATATGCAAACAAATGACACCAATGTTTAATACAATGTATATTTTTATTCAGAAAATATTTCTTATGATTTTTATAACATTCAACATCAATCTTAAATATATCTAGATGTTACATTGCCTGGATTCAAGAGTTACTAAAAGCTTAATGTTTATTAAAAAGAACAATAACATGACTTTTCATTCTATTGTTAGAAAAAAACCAGATCAAATATTCTTAAATGTGTTACAAACTTGTCACTGTACAAGTATAAAGTGATGTATCACTAAAGTAGATGACTTATGAATTACTTCTAACTGTCACAAACTTTGGAAAAGATCATTTATTTCAAATTCTAGCATCTCCGAATAGATAGAGTTTAAAAATACTTTAGATGAAATGCTTTGAAGTAGGCACTAAAATAATGAATTTACTTTTATTGATATGCTAGAGTATGTTGTTATATGAATAATATATATATATATATATATTGTATATATAAGTAATATTTATTATAATAATATATATTCAAACCTCTTTTTATGCGGTCATTTGTTGTGCGGGTTTTTCATAGATAATTTTTTTGTGTAGTATAAAGAGAAAATCCTCGCATAACATCAAATGCATATTATGCATAAAAATTAATTCAAAACGAAAACAACATTTTTTCTGTTCTAATGCAGCTGGCAAACACTTAGACAGCTTGATCTCCTTAAGGCAAGCGCTGCACAGATGTTACTCACTTTGCATTACCAAGGGGCGCGTGTCACTTGAAAACAAGCCACAGACGCGGAGTAACAATGGCCCCACAACGCTCTACGATCCTATTAGGAACGGGATCTACTTTTAAAATGGATTCGAACCACTACAAACATCCACGGCATCGCCGAAACTCGAACCCGTAACCTGTGGTGCCGAGCGCACAGCGCCCCAGCCACTCGCCCATTCAGGCTCCAAAGAAAACAACATATGGCTGTCAAAATAGCATGCAAATTAAAAAAAACTAACAGACAGCCCAATTGATACTATAGCATCCCACGACCTCGAATGTTTTTAGACGGAAGCAGTGCTACATTGTGATTGACATATTTTCTACAGAGTCTGAATGGCCGAGTGGCTAGCGCTCTGTACCACAGATTTCGGGTTCGAGCCCCAGTGCCATGGATGTTTGTAGTGGTTTGGAATCACTTTAAACCGTAGATCCCGGTCCTAATAGGATCGTAGAGCGTTGCGGGGCCATTGTTACTCCGCGTCCGTGGCTTATCTTCAAAGTACACGCCCCCTGGGTCATGCAAAGTGAGTAACATCTGTGCAGCGGCGCTTGCCTTAAGGCATCAAAGATCAAGCTGTCTAAGTGTTTGCCAGCTGCATTGGAACAAAAAAATATTTTCTACATTGAATTATTATATGCTGTGCCTAATTACCACATAAAACATGTTTTTAAATGTGTTGCAAACAATGTATTTTATAGCTACTTACGAAGTTTCAAGAGTTTTTTCTGCGATTTCCTTAATGCGGTCCCTATCCCCCGCCCGAAAACCGGTTTTACTGTAATTTATCATTTAAATTATTTATACTAATATAACATTTCAGCACTGGGGTGCTCGGTGCCACAGGTGTCGGGTAAGAGTCCTAGTTACAAAATTAACCTCAATTAAACTATAATGAGTAAAGAAATAGTACAGCAGTACCAGTAAAAAATACTGGTACTACTGTGCTAAAAAGTAAGACCAATTATTTTTTTCAAAAACTCTTTATTTATTCTTCCAAATTTATTTCATCGCCTTCAAAGTAATCCCTTCCGGACACAATGCACTTATGCCGACTTTTTTGTCCAATCTTCAATGCATGCTAAAAAGTCATCGGCAGGGATAGCCTACAAAGCGCGAGGCGATTTACGTTAAATCAATTCAATCGACTCAATCGATGTCCCCGGAGTGGTCTTTTTTGTTTAGTGTCACACGGTGTAAATACGGTGGTTGTGGAACAATTGGGTTTCATTTTTGGTGAAAGAGTCACGAAGAATCAACGCAATGTGAGCTGGCGCATTCAATGTTTTTCGGTACCTATCAAGATTCGACGCGTTGCAGGCCCGAAATAGAATTGGCCGATCCTTTTGAAAATCCAACATCAGCAAGGTCTCTAATTGTAAATCGACGGTTTGCAAGCACCAAATCTTTAATTTCTTGGACGTTTTGGCGTCTCACAAACCAAACGTAACTCAAACACTAATGAATATTTTAACGTCAATTTTCATACAGATGTCAAGGACAATGGCAACAACATGAAAAAGAAAAAAAAATTGGTATTCCATAAGCCCCGGGGATTTTAAATTGACAATTGGTCTTACTTTTTGGACACAGTAGTATGTTCCACAGTTAGAGCAGACAAGCATCTGCCTAAAACATTTTCATGTCATTTAGTGGGTCAAATGAGGAGGTTCAGAATATTCTTCAGAAATAAATCGTTTGTGCATACTATTGGAAATAGTTCTCTGAGAATAATGATGTTGGGCAATATTAAGCTAAAATGGAAAATTGTTCAATGTGAGGAGTAATGTTGGGTAATGTTAAGCTATGTCGATATCTGGAAGAAATTTCATTTAAATTTTTAATTAGAATTTATGGAGTATCCGGATCAGGAAAATACCACCTGGAAAACTATCAATCCGGTATTCATTTTTAATACACTTTTAGTAGTTTCACCTATATGTTTGTTTATTTTGTTTGTTTGTCTGTTTCTGACTCTTTGGGCTCGATTTTTGCCCTACTTTAAGCGATCCGATTTAATTGAAACGTTGTAGACTTATCTAGGACCGACAACACTAAAATATTTCGATAAGTTTATTATCTCATCAGGATTAGGTTCGCCAGGGATGAGTGATTCTATTTTAACTTATGAAGAGCAATTTAACCCATGTAGAATGAAAGTACCTAAAACATTCAAACCTACGTGGGACAGTGGCACAACGGATAACGTGTGTAATACTACGGATTAGGAGATTCCTGTTCGAATCCTGCCTGGCTCGACATATTCTCATTTAGCCTTTGCTTTTTACTCACCATTAAATTATTGTAAGAACTACAGTTCCGTTGACCTCATTTAAATATTATAGTTTAAAATCACTAAAAACCCGCTTTGAGAGTTAATCGAACAAAAAAAATAACTGTTAACATAAGAATAAACTTAATGACGAGAAAGCGCTGGGTGCTCGAAATCAATCATTATAATTTTTCACTGGTTTCATTCCGAAATGCAGAGTTAGTTTAAAAATGTCATACAAAGCACCCCATGCATTTAGAACAGCGATATTAATTTTCTCGTCAGTAATTTTATTCTTACGTAAACAATTATTTTTTACTTTTAGTTTGATTAACTCTAAAAAGCGTATTTTCAGTATTTTTAAACTATAAATTATTAATATTTTCCTAATTACCATTTTATAAAAGTTAGTTGATTTGTTAAACAATTCTTTTAATTAATGTTTCATTCGGTTACGATATTTTCAAATTTTCTATTAATTTTTTATACTTTTCGAAATAGGTATGATTTGTCCTTTCTCAAATAATTCAATTAAATCATGTTATTCTTATCCATTCCATTTGATTAAATTTTGTCATCCGATATTTCTATTTGAAATCGAACTTCTTTTTTGCGAAATTTTCTTTAAGTGGAAATGAATATTCTAAAGTAACTCCACTTCCATTATCATAATCTCTATCTTAAAAAGTTTTCTGAGAGATATTGAAAACCTTTTTGTATCTGCATTTATAAAAAGAGCTCAAGTATTTTATTCATGAAAATAAATTTGTTTCAATAATAGAAAAGTAATTTCCAACTCCGACATTAAACTGAAGAGCAGTTTTTGTTTTGTAATTTTCCACTGAATAAATTCGAATTCGAATTGCTTTTTCATATTAATTTGAAAGATTATTTTTGTGGTTAAAGAATGTGGAATCTTTTACATTTCTAACTGGTACGTTTTTCATATCAATTAGAAATATTACTTTTTGTGGTTAAGGGATATGGAACATAAGTAACATGTATCTTGTTGTTTTTGAAATATATTCCTTTTAAATATATTTTTTAATTACTTATAACAGGTGGGCTTAAAGGTCATAGGCTGCCACATAGATGGCTCTACTAGTATTAAATCTATATGATTTTTAGTTAGCCTTCAGCTGACCTTCAAAAGACACTTATATAAATTTGACAGCTGTTACACTATTAATATGGGAGTTATAGCATTTTTTAGTGAAGCAACTTTTGTTAGTTTGAAAAAATGGATAAAAGGAATTTCGCGTGTTAATAAAGCATTGCTTTTTGGCGAAAAAAATACCATTGAAGCCAAGTCTTGGCTTGATAAACATTATTCGAACTTTGCACCAGGAAAATCAACCGTAGAGAAGTGGTTTCCTAAATTTAAACGAGTGAAATGAGCACCGAGGACGATGCACGCAGTGGACGCCCCAAAGAGCAGTTACCGACGAAAATATCAAAAAAAGTTCACAAAATTATTTCTGATAACCGTAAAGCGAAGTTGATTGAGATAGCTGAGACCCTAAAGATATCAAAGGAACGTGTTGGACTTATCGTGAATGAATATTTGGATATGCGAAAGCTCTGTTCAAAGTGGGTGCCGCGCGAGCTTACAATCGACCCAAAACAACAACGAATTGATGATTCTAAGCAGTGCTTGGAGTTGTTCAATCTTAATAAAACGCGAATTTTTGCGTCGATATGTGACAATGGATGAAACATGGCTCCATCATTTCACACCGGAGTCCAATCGACAATCAGCCGAGTGTACTGCAGGTGATGAACACTAAAAATGCTATAACTCACATACTAATAGTGCAACAGCTGTCAAATTTATACACATGTCTTTTGAAGGTTACGGCTAACTGAAAATCATATGTATTTTTAATACTAGTAGCTCCATGTGTCAGCCTACGAACCTTTCAGCCCACTTGTTATTCTTCAGATTGTTATAACGCATTTTTTACAGTAGTGTCCAGAAAATGTGGACGCTTTTTTCTTTTTAATTGATTATGTTTTTCATACCAATTAGAAAAAAAAATTTTTTGGTGAAAAATATGGAAATTAAGTAACATATATGTCATTTGTAAAATATATTCATTTCTCAATATATTTTTAAACTTATATTCGTCTGAGCTACTTCAATGGAAATTGTTATAAAACTTTTTTTTTTACAGTGGTGACCAAAAAAAAATGTGGAATCTTTTTTCTTTTTCTAAATGATACGCTTTTCATATCAATTAGAAAAATTACTTTTTAAAAAGATATGGGGCATAAGTAACATATATTTTATTATTTTGAAAAAATCTACTTCTCTCTATTCTATATCTATTTTAAAATAACCTATATAAATCAGCAAACAAATTCAATGGAAATTGTTATGACATTTTTTTTTATTTCAGTGGTGACCAAAGATTTTGAGTTCTATTTTTCCATTCTTTCTATTAGCTCACACTCTCCCTATATATATCTTGTTCAAATTTTCAATCATTGATAAAATACTTTTTATTCCTCTTCAAATACATTTTTGAACTTGTAGTGGATAACACTTGATGTTAATACAGTTTTTTTTCAAATATTAACTCAGTAATTAAATTTAATTAATTAATTTTAGTTTTTTTAGATTTAAGTTACCTATATCTACCAATAGATGGCGCCAGATAAACTTTAAAAAATTCTACAATACAGTATAAAAAAATTGGAATTGATTTAAAAAAATTTTTTCTATTACTTGTTTAGCTCTCACTCCATTAGTTCCAATATTTTCAATATCCGGATTGGTTTGATATGCTTACGTAATAAATAAATTTGCTTGAAAATTTCAAAATTAAAATATATTAAATTTATTGATTAATAATTAATTTATAATTAAATTAACTGATTTGTAAAATTATATCTATTAATGTATGATTATGGGCGCGATGGCGGAATGATTGGCTCTCTGGCCCTCGGTGTCACAAGTTTTCGAATTCGAGTCCCGGTGGTGCCATGTATGAATGCAGCGATTCTGAATCGATTTTAAACTGTATATACCGGTCCAATATGACTGTAGAGCGTTGGGAATAGGGTTGACAACCCTATCCAGTAAAAAGAAAATATATCCTGTCTCCGAAATTTCTCAGCAGGCCTTGGCCACCATGGGGCTGTTGCACCAATCAAGAAAAAGAATGCAAGACTATTATATTTATATAAGACTATTATATTTAAAAAGGAATATCGAAATAGTAAAATAAAATATAATTTTCTATAACATTTAAACACTGTTAAAAATATCAAACATATCTTATCTTAACGAGCTTCCCCTAAGGCAGTTTTAGAGTTATAGTTTTCAATCCACTGGCTCTTAATATAACTTATAAATAGGAATAGCTCATACAGATTACATAAAAAGTAATACTGCTCAAAAATTTAAATACTCTACAAATATGCAGTGCATATAAAAACTGCAAGCGCTTTAACGAGAGTAAATCTTTGGCCATCACTGCTATGTAATAGTGTTGTTGTGACTAATCCTCAATGTCCTGCAGCGCGGGACGGACATCTTATGAATGATCTACTCATGGATGGATAGAAAGCGGCAGCTTCTGTTGTGATGGAGCACAGAGGTAGAAATCTCAATTTTGCTCCGTGACGCTTTTACAGTCATATGAGACCGGGACCTACGGCTTAAATTGATTCCGAACCACTACAAGCATCCATGGCACCGCCGGACTCGAACCTGAAACCTGCGGCTCCGAGCACCAGAGAGTTAGCCACTGACCATTCAGGCCCATGTAATGGCGTTGAATGGCTGATTTGATGTTGTTATTTACCTTACATTCCTTTGTTCATTGAGAATGGGATTGCTTTTTTAAATTTTTGTGAAGCAAATTGGTATATTTAAACATAGAAGTTTATTAGGAGAAATTTAACTTTTATAACTGTTTCATTCCGTTTTTCTTTCAGTTAAATGAACTTTTAAACATATTAAATCTTTAGGCCCATATTAAAAAATTAACATTAAATAACATATTTATTTTAAAACAATACAATGCAAGAATGTTTATTTAATAATAAATTGATGCAAAGAGATATTATAATTTAAAATTGATTTCTTTTAGAGGAAATTCACAGTGTATTGCACAAATTTATTGCAACTATTTTTTTTTTTTATTAATATAGAAACTCTAATGTTAGGTTCATATTATTTTTATAAATGATAATGAATAATAATGATATGATCTCATAAATCGAAATAATAAGTAATACAAAAATAAAATAATAAGTAATATAAATCATAAATATAAATATAATTTTTATGAATAAAATGATAACGAAAAATAAATATCAATAAACGTTTCTGATTTTCGCTATAATTGGTTTTTTATTTTCTAGAGTGGATAATGATCTAACTTAAAATCATCTTTATATTAATCTAAAGTACACCATTTTGATCCTTATCTTAACCATTCGGTTTCTTACCATAAGAAACAGAATGGTTTCATATGGTAAGAAATCGGTTTTAGTAAGAAAATGCTTTCTTATCTTAATAGTTTCCTTAGTAAGATAGAAGAAAGAATATGTGCCTAATAACACATGTGCATGTACCAAAAACACATGTTTAGAAAGTAATATTCGAAGAATTATAGATGATATTATGATGCTGCACTCTATGATATAATTAATTGCATACTTTATAAATTTTAGCAGATAGTGATTGAAATTGTCGGTATATGGCGGCATTGAAATATTTTTGTGATTTAAAATGATGAAAATAATACTTAAAAATAAAGTCATTTGGGTTTGATAAATAGCGTTCTGGCGCTTGGCATCACAGGTTTCGAGTTCAAGTCCCGGCTGTGCTATGGATTTTGGAGTGGTTCGGAATCCACTTTAAACCTTAGATTCCTGTCTAATATGACTGTAGCCCTACTCCCAACAGGTATATGAGACGGGACCTATGGTTTAAAGGAAAATTCAAACCACTTTAAATCAGGCCTAAAATAGGAATTTTAATTAATTTTTAACCATCGGGCCCCACAGAATGTGTTTATTCTAAAAAAAAATCAATTAGAATTACACTATTATATTCTGCTTCTCGATACCACGGTTTCGGGTTCGAGTCTTCGGCGGTGCCATGGAGGTCTGTAGTGTTTCAGAATCCACTTAAACCGCAAGGCCTGACTCATATGACTGTAAAACGTTAGGAGTAGACCTGACAGCCCTACCGTGTAAAAAGAAATCATCTCATGGTTCGGAATCTGCCAGTACGGAAGTTCTTGGCCCATTATGGAGGTGTAGCGCCATTGGAGAAATTAGAAGAATGAATGCCTAGTCGTTTGGGTTATTTGATGTTAAAATAGTGAATCCTTATATTGGATAATATAAGGATGGATGTTTGTAGTGGTTCGGAATCCACTTTAAACAGTAGGTCTCGGTCTAATAGGATATAGTAGAGCGTTGGGGAGGTAATGTTACTCGCATCCCGCATATCTTCAAGCTACACGTGCACACTGGGTAGTGCTAAAAAGAAATAACAGTGTAGCCCTTGCTTACGGCATAAAGATAACTGTCTAAATATTTGCCAGTTGCAATAGGAAAAAAAATATTGTTTAATAAGAAAATATTTCTATTTTTGATAATATGAAAACGGATATCAGAAAACCCTCAAAAAGCAAAAAATAGAAATGAAACTACTTTAAATGATGGGGAAAAAACCGTCAGAAGTCAAAAACATGTTAAAAAATAAAACATACAAATGCGTATTAACATAATTTGCGTCAATAATTTAGAAATTATACAAAAAAAGTTTTTCTAATTGTTAATATCCCTTCGAAATACCATTATAATGTATATTAGAATATGAACAAAATTTCACAAATTGTAAAGAACACCTACAACAAAAGTGTTTTTCAATGCATAATACATGAATAAACTTAGAGATCCATATTTAATGCCCAAACTGATAATTGTTGACTCAGATAAGGAATGTTTTACATCATTTAATATTCATTATTAGGCGGATATTAATGCGTTCAATTATAGAAACAACCTTAATTAGGTCCTATGTGTTTTCAAATAAATATTGAAACTCTTGAGAAATGCATACTTAAGTTGTGATAGGATAAATTGGGAGATAGTGAAAGCCTAACTAGAGCTAAAAAGCTTAAATGCTATAGGGCACCTTGAATAAACACTAATTACGGGGCCAATTATTAATTCGCTTTCATAGAAGCCAATAAGTCGATTTAAGATTCTGTTTTGCGAAGATTCTGGGAAAATTCCCTGCTACTAATTAATCAGAAACGTCAAATTAATGATTTGCTTAAATATTATAGATGGCTTGTATCGTGTAATTAGACAGTGCATTAAAAATTTATTAATAGCAAATATTTTCATGCATAAA